>BHFT01027518.1:0-25540 GCA_004320025.1 Laticauda laticaudata
TATGGTAATATGAGCCAGGTATCTAATGACATTTCCAACATCTTTCGGATTTATTCTTGAACATTCTTGCTATTCTTTGGCGACCTTCTGTGAAGCAAGGTCAACAGGGAAGCCAGATTCACCGAAACAATCAGTAACTTAACTATGGCTGTGATTCACTTAACAACTGTGGCAAGAGAGGTCATAAAGTAGAATAAAACTCAGTTATGGGGAAGGAAAGATAATGCACATCAGCTACTGATTTTCTCTGGAATACCTGTTTGACACCCCTCCTCCAAAGTTAACAATAGCCTCCAGCCACCAAAACGAAAGGAACAAAAAGGTTTTTTAAAATCCTGAATGTTCCTTACCTCCCCTAAGACCATTAGTTCCAAAATCTAAAATTATGTAACTCTTGAGGGTTAATTATAATTTGCCCTGATTTGTTTCTAACACAATATCCTGCCCTAGAATTTGGTAACAGCATCACAATGAAAAATACTGCATTTTCCCTAGCAGTTCTGATTAAATTTAGGGAAAGGAAATTCGTTTCTGAATTTCCTTTCAAAGGAGAAAAGAAAATTTAGAGAAAACTGCTTTTGAACAGTGAATGAGGTCCTTAAATAGTGACCATCAACAGCGGTGGGATTCCAAACCAGTTTTTCCCCACTGGTTCTATGAGAAAATGCTTTGCGCTCTATGTCAGTGCTAGTGAGGTAAGCTGTTTTTTAGCTCAGCTAAGGCACGGCAATCCGCTCTGCCAGCAAATCAGCTGAGCTAAAAAGCAAGGGAATATAGGACAGTAAAGGACGGGGATGGGTGGGCAGGCTAACCATAAGTGGCAATTGCTGGTTCTCCGAACTAATCAAAATTTCCTCTACTGGTACTCCAGAGCTGGTCAGAACCATTTGAATACCACCTCTGGCCATGAACATCTTATTCATTGCATTGATCCTCTCTAGCACTCTGCAACCTTTCTGGTTAATCACATTTCCAGTGAATCCAGTGAATGATCCAGTGATCATGTAAGGATACTTTTTTATTGGGCTTTTTCTATATAGGTAGTCCTCAATTTACAACCTCAGTTGAGCCCAAAATTTCTATTGCTAAGCAGGAGAGTTCAGTTGTACCCCGTTTTTATTACCTTTTTTTTTGCCATAGTTGTTAAGCAAATCCCTGCAGTTATTAAGTGAGCCATATATCCGTTCAGTGAATGAGTGGCATGGTGGCCTAGTGGTGAAGACACCAGCTTCCCACTTGGAAGGCTGAGAGTTTAATCCTAGTTCAATCCAGCAGATGTTTCTCTTAGGGCTCAAAGAAAAAAATATCTGCTGTGAACTCCACATTGGCATCAAGAAGGGCATCCAGCCAATAAACACTCAGCTCCACTCAAGTTGACCCAACTCTACCCTGAATTGAGGGATTATGGTTGTTAAGTGAATCTGTTTTTTTCCAATGACTTTGCTTCTCAGATGTTTACAAGTGGACATGACCCTGGGACAGTGGAACTGTTGTAAATACATGCCAAGCACCCACATTTTAATCACATGACCCTGGGAATACTGCAGCGGTTGTAAATGTGGAAATGGTCATCGGTCACTTTTTTCAGTGCCACTGTAACTTTGAACAGTCACTGAATGAACTATTGTAAGTCATGTATTAATTTATGTTAATTATGCTTTTGCAACTGAGAGCCATGAGGAATAATGTCAACATACGGTAAACATAACTAGGGGTGACATTTCCAGGCTTGCAGAGGTGGAGAAAAAAGAATTAAAAATAAGTTTATTGGGGAAGGGGTAATATTTCTTTCATGATTGTTTGGGGGCTGCTCTGAATCTTGGAGGGGGCATAAGGAGGCATATTCTCTGTGCTGATTTTGACAACGTATTTTTATATCGCTCTGCAATTTCCTGAGCCACCCACACTTCCCAATCTGAAGGAGACCTATGTGGCAAGCTCCCTTCCTTGATGTTTCCCTTGGTAGGTAATAAAACATAATGAACATTTAATGGAGTTTATGAAAGCAAAGGAATTCTGTCAGTGATCTTCTTTTGGTTCAGATCTGTTCTCATTACTGATTACCTCTGATTATTCCCTCATTTGAGCAGATACCTCAAAGCTCCATTGCCAACAAATACACAATTTTCACCCTTAACTCCTTCACATTTCCATGTTCTTTTTTGAGCCCATAGAAAGAGGGTGCAATGCTCAGGACATGTCAGTCCTCGACTTACAACAGGTCATTCAGTGACCGTTCAAAGTTACAACAGGAACCTATTTCCATTTGTGGTGGACATGCCCTCAAGCTAAAAATTATTGGTTTAAAATTAGGAAATGGCTGGAGGAAATTACAAAACAGAAAACTGAATTGAGACCAGAGAAATTCCTATTGAGTATGTTAAGAGATAAAATAAGTAAGAAACTGCAATATATTATATTACATATAATAACTGCAGCAAGAATAGCCTTTGTCCAGAATTGGAAAAGTGACAGCATTCCCACCAATATTATAATAGAAACAGTTTTAGAGTGTGCAAAAATGGATAGGCTTTCAGTGGAAATGAAGGAGAGAGAAGAGACAGAGTACTACGAAATTTGGAATTTATGGTATAACTGATTGCAAGATAGACACAAAATAGAGAGATGAAATGAAAGGTTGTGGTGTGATAAAATAATTTGGTATGAATAGGCATATATATATACTTATGTATAAATATGTAAATAATTACATATATGAAAATATGACCTAAATCAAATGTAAAATAATTGTAATAATATTTAGTAATATTCTATATACTTAAGAATATGTCAAAGTGAGTGAACACTACTATGAATATGATATAATTAATGTAAATATGTTTTTAATTGTTTTTAAATTGTAGAATTTGTTTAATAAAGTTTTTTAAATTAAAAAAAAATAAAGTTACAACAAGAGCAAGAGCACTTAGACTTATATACTGTTTACAGTGCTTTACAGCCCTATCTAAGCAGTTTACAGAGTCAGCACATTGTCCCCAACAATCTGGGTCCTTATTTTACCCACCTTGGAAGGATGTAAGGCTGAATCAACTTTGCACTGGTGAGGATCAAACTCCTGGCAGTCAGCAGAATTAGCCTGCAATACTGCATTCTAACCACTGCACCACCACAGCTCTTAAAAGCAGCACTGAAAAAAGTGACTTATGATGATTTTTCACCTCAATTCCCCATTGCTCATGTGGTCAAAATTCAGTTGCTTAGCAATCAACTCATATTTATGACGATGGCAGTGGCCTGGGGTCATGTAATCCCCTTTTTTTACAAGTGAAGTCAACGGGGAACTCAGATTCACTTAAGGACTGTGTTACTAATTTAACAACTGCGGGGATTCACTTAGAAACAGTGGCCAAATAAAAGGTCGTGAAATGGGCAAAACTCACTTAACAACTGTCTCACTTAGCAACAGAAAATTTGGGCTCAATTGTGGTCATCCGTTGAGGACCAACTGAAATGGAAGGATTTTGATCAGCTACATCACTTTGCTTCATAACAGAGGGTAGACAAAGAAGAGAGAACTGCAGAAATTACTATCTTCTAGGAAAGGTTTTGCTTCCAAGAATTCAGAAAAGCTCAACAAGGAAACATAACACAGAATACGGTTCCTCCCATGACATTACATTACACTTATAGATACAGGTAATTCTTGACTTACAATCATTCATTTAGTGGCCATTCAAAGTTACCACTGCACTGAAAAAAAGCAACTTATGACCAGTTTTCACACTGTTGCAGCTTTCCCATGGACCCCTGATCAGAATTCAGGGGCATGGCAACTGATGTGTATTTATGACAGTTGCAGTGTCCCGGGCTCATGGGGTCACTATTTGTAACCTCTCCAGCCGGCTTCTGACAAGCAAAGTCAAAGGAGGAAGTCAGATTCGCTCAATGACCCCATGATTCACTTAACAACTGCAATGATTCACTTAACGAGAGTGGCAAAAAATGTCATAAAATGGAACCAAACTCACTGAACTGCCTTGCTTAGCAACGGAAATGTTAGAGGGATACAATCAAGATCAAGGGAGGTACTAATACCACTCTATAAAGCCCTAGTAAAACCACACCTAGAGTACTGCATCCAATTTTGGTCACCATGCTGTAAAAACACATTAAGACTCTAGAAAAAGGACAGAGAAGAGCAACCAAGATGATTAGGGGACCGGAGACTAAAACATACAAGGAACAGTTGCAGGAACTGGCCTCGGCTAGTCTAGTGAAGAGAAGGACCAGGAGAAACCTGATAGCAGTCTTCCAATATTTGAGGGGCTGCCCCAGAGAGGAAGGGGTCAAGCTATTATCCAAAGCATCCGAAGACCAGACAAGGAATAATGGATGGAAACTGATCAAGGAGAGATTCAACCTAGAAATAAGGAGAAACTTTCTGACAAGTGAGATCAGTCAACCCATGGAACAGCTTGCCATCAGAAGTTGTGGGATCTTCATTGCTGGAGGCTTTCAAGAAGAGATTGGACTGCCATTTGTCAGAAATGATGTAGGGCAAGGGTCTTCAAACATGGCTAATTTAAGACTTGTGGACTTCAACTCCCAGAATTCCTGAGCTAACATGACTACAGTTGGTCCACAAGTCTTAAAGCTGTCAAGTTGGAAGACCCCTGGTGTAGGGTCTTCTGCTTCGGTGGGACATTGAACTACAAGGTCCCTTCTAACTCTGTTAATCTGTAGTCCATCTGTAATTCAAAGGGCCATTCTGTTTTAAATCCCATCATTTTGAATATGGAGAACTTTGTCAAAACCTACTAGTGGTTGCAGCAACCTGGGTCAGGGTGAACCTTGGATGAGGTTTTATCTACGCCATATAAGTTATAAGAAGGCTAAGTTAATTAATGGTTAATGCAGGAGGAGAAAGAAGCAAAAGATGACATTAGAAAAATGTGTCCCGCCCAAACCTCATCCAAGCAAACATATTTCCTCTTACCCTGGAAGAAATTGCTTCTTGGATTTGCTGACATTACATAAATTACCTTCTGTATCCATGATAAATAGAAATAAGAATAAATAAATAGAAAAATGACAAGGGCAACCTCTTAAAGAATCTTGTAAAAGAAGGAGGAGTTCTTTGTCACAAGCATTACTATCAGCTGGCCAGCCAAAGATCTAATTTGCAAGGTTCAAATTTGGGTCCACTTATCGCCCAGGTTCTATCTCAACTTCCCAAGGACTATCCTTTAATTTGCAAGTTCTACCTACGTGTCATTGTGACAATCCGCTAAATAACAGAATAAAAGAGTTAGAAGGAACCTTGGAGATCTTCTAGTCCAACCCCCTGCTCAGGCAGGAAATCCTATACAATTTCAAGCAAAGTATTGTGCCAGTCTCTTCTTAAAAAACCTCCAGTGTTGGAGCACATCCAACTTCTGAAGGCAAGCCATTCCATTGATTAATTGTTTTCACTGTTAGTAAGTTTCTCCTTCATTCTAAGTTGCTTTTCTCCTTGATCAGTATTCATCCATTGTTTCTTGTCCTGCTTCAGGTGCTTTAGAGAATAGCTTGACTCCTTCTTCTTTGTGGCAACTCCTGAGATATTGGAACACTGCTATCATGTCACACGTAATACTTCTCTTAATTAAACTAGACATACCCAGTTCCTGCAACCATTCATTATGTGTTTTAGCCTCCAGTCCCCCTAATCATCTTAGCTGCTTTTCTCTGTACTCTTTCTGGAGTCTCAACATCTTTTGTTTACATTGTGGCAACCAAAATAGAGAATAAGAATGTAAGAGAACATGAGAGTTGACCCAGGATTATTCAGTCTATGCTGACTTCCCAGACAACTCTAACATCTGAGTAGGCAGTTAGGTTCCTGCTCTTTCAAAGAGAAAGTCCATTATATCATTGAGACTAATTGGTGGGTTCACTGCTGTAAATCAAAAAAACTAATTGCAATATGAACCCAAGCTATTTGCTGGCTGGGGAATTCTGGGAGTCAAAGTCCACAAATCTTAATGTTGCCAAGGATGAGAAACATTGGGTCATACAGATGATCATCTAGTTTTTGCTTGAAGATCTGTCCAATGGGGAAATTTTCGTGATGAACATTTCCTCTCTTAGCTTCAAGAAATGTATCCAAGTATCCAACCAACTGAAAATCAAATTACTGACAATAAAGAGGTCAGCAATCATCAAAATCTACTGTCCTATAGAATTACAGTATGGAAGGGTGGGGGAAGGTATCTTTGGAAGTCGTCTAAGCCAACTCTTGTATCTATTCCATATACCAGACAATTCTGATCATCAGAAGCATTTTCTGCTGTCCATCTGAAATCTACCTCCTTGTACTTTAAACCCCTTGTTTATTGCCCTGCCTTCTAGATCAATTCTGAAAAACTTTTGCCCCATATTCTCCATGACAGCCCTTCAGATATTTGAAGACAGCTAACACATCTTCCTTTGGTGGTCTCTTTTCCACACTAAGAGGGACGTGGTGGCTCAGCAGCTGACATGCTGAGCTTGTCAATCAGAAAGGTGGGCAGTTCGGCGGTTCAAATCCCTAGTGCCACGTAACAGAGTGAGCTCCCGTTACTTGTCCCAGCTTCTGCCAACCTAGCAGTTTGAAAGCATGTAAAAATGCAAGTAGAAAAATAGGGACCCCTTTGGTGGGAAGGTAACAGCATTCTGTGCAGCTTTCGGCATTCAATCATGCCAGCCACATGACCACGGAGACGTCTTTGGACAGCGCTGGCTCTTTGGTTTTGTAATGGAGATGAGCACCGCCCCCGAGAGCCAGAAATGACTAGCACATGTGCAAAGAGAACCTGTTACCTTTACCTTTTTACACTAAACATACACCATGTGGGGTCCCTGGTGCTTTCTGAGCTTGGTTGTTTTCTTGCAGACATTTCTATACCAAGCTAGGTAATACCATCTATGCTAGTTTAATAATGAAACATCTGCAAGAAAACCAACCCAACCAAGCTTGGAGAGCACCAAAGATCCCATATTTCAACCCTGAAGTACAAATCATCTCTTTTCCCGATAAACATACCATATAATTCAACTCTTCCTCTGAAGTTTTTCATTCCAGCTACTTATTATTTTGATTGCTTTCTTCTGGATTTGTTCCAGCCTGTCCTTCCTAAAATGTATTGCCTGGAACTGGATGCAATAAATTATCTTGGTATTATTTTACAAAAGGTCAATTAAAAACTCTGCAAAGCATTCTTAGCATGGCCGGGCCATAGACAGATGTATCAAAATGTGTTATTTTTGTGGGACATTTGTATGTATTCCAATCTGATCAAGCAAAATGTTATTCCAATAAATTCAGCGCGTCCCTAGTGACTTGTTCCATCTGTTTCCTAGTTAATTTGGCAGACCCTCTGTGTTTATGCTTGCGTGAATGAACGGGCAATGATGAGGGATAGGACTTTAGGAGGAATGAGGTAGCTCACAGGATGTTCAACTGCTGAGAAAGAAAGAGGCGGTTAACCCAATTTCTCAATCTGGGTACTCTCCAAAAATATTGACTTCAATACCCAGAATCCTCATCAATGGCCATGGTGATTAGGGGAATGTGATAGTGAATGTCTACACATAGCTACGTATAAGCTTCCATCATTATGAGGGCAAGGGACTAACTTGGGAAGGAGTACCATGCTGCTTTAAGAAAAAATAAACCAAGTTCTTAAAGTCCCAAAGGTGCTTTTTCAAGAGGCAACTGGACTTTTTTTGCTTTCCCTGGAAGACGTTTCGCTTCTCATCCAAGAAGCTTCTTCAATTCTGAACTGAAGAAGAGTCAGATCTGAAGAAGCTTCTTAGATGAGAAGCAAAACGTCTTCAAGGAAAAACAAAGAAAGTCCAGTTGCCTTTTGAAAAAGCATCTTTGGGACAACCATGACCTTGAGGATGGAGAATCTCCATAGGCATAAAATACAGGTAATTCTTGACTTATAACAGTTCATTCAATGACTGATCAAAGTCACAACGGCACTGGAAAAAAGTGACCATTTTTTACGCTGATGACCATTGCACCATCCCCATGGTCATGTGATTTATATCCAGCTGCTTGGCAACTGGTTCTGTCATGCCCCTGTTGGAATCTGATTCTGAGGAGGAGATTGAGGAGCTGACAGGGAGTGGGAGTGTGGCTCCGGTGGCTGTGGAAAAAACTGGGGAAGGGCACAGTCTGGCTGGGCATTCAGAGGAAGACCCAGGGCCACTTCCTCTTCATCCTAGGGCACGCAGGGAGGAATGGAGAAGGGACCAATGTGAGTTACCTGGGTTACAGGGGAGGAAAGGGCCCTGATCCTCTTCATTAGCTGCAGCTGGGAAAATTGTTTAAAAAGGCAAGCTACACACAGCAAAGTTGCTGGAAGCAAAACGTGCATTATCTCTGTTTGTCAGGCATATCTGGGTTCTGGCATCCTCCTAACTGTTTTGTTATCTTTTGGAAGTCTGCAATTCCTTACCCTGCCCTGTCTTGCTAATTGCTGCAACGTGGTTTGTGTTGGTTTTTATTTATAATTTATATGTACTTTGGGTTTGGATTGAATTTCTTCCCTTTAAAAACTGTTCTTGGGAGAGTTGCTTCTCCAGCCGATGATAATTGGACATTGGGGGCCAAGTTGGAGGTATGAAAGGGACTTTATCTACTGTTGTGACTTTGTTGCTTTTGTGCCACGCCCCGGGTCATCACAGGTTCATATTTACGATGGTTGCAGTGTCCCAGGGTCATGGGATCCCCATTTGCGACCTTCTGACAATGGGGAAGGCAGATTCACTTAACAACGATGTTACTAATTTAACAATTGCAGTGATTCACTTATCAAATGTGGCAAGAATAGTCATAAAATGGGGCAAAAACCATTTAACACATTTCTCACCAAGCAACATGCATTTCAGGTTCAATTGCGGTTCACCTGTACTTAAAGAATACCCAGCTGCAAGTATTAAAAAAAAAAAAATTAAACCCCCTGCTTAGGCAGGAAACCCTACACCACTTCAGACAAATAGTTATCCAATCTCTTCTTAAAAACTTCCAGTGTTGGGGCATTGGATGGGAAGACATTTCTTATAAGCAGCTGTGGTGGTACAGTGGTTAGAATGCAGTATTGCAGGCTAACACTGCCCACAGCCAGGAGTTCAATCCTGATCGGCTCAAGGTTGACTCAGCTTTCCGTCCTTCCAAGGTCAGTAAAATGAGGACCCAGATTGTTGGGGGGCAGCATGCTAATATTGTAAACCACCCCGTGAGGACTATGGAGCAGTATATAAGTTTAAGTGCTTTTAGGACTGATTATGTTACCTAGTTGGGTAATGAAACGTCTACAAGAAAACCACAAAGCTGTGAGAGCACCAAACACTCCACATTTCCAGTCCTGAGCTACAAACATTTTTATGCCAAAGCAGGCAGTCCTGGGTTGATCTAAAAGAAGGCAATTCTGTTCTAATCTTCACATAATGACCACTATTCAGCATACGGACAGAAGCTCGGGAAGAAATCTGGCTTCCCATGCCAAAGATTCAACTGCTGGGGTTTCCAGATTTCACAGAAAATTATGGAACAATTGCTGGATCTTTGGGATCAGCCAAAGATCTAATCTTTTGTCATTAGACTATAACTCAAAAAAAAAAAAAACTCCAAGCTTTTGACTTTGTCAAATTTCAGCTGTCTTCATTCAGAAATAGATATGGATTAACAGAGTTGGAAGAGACCTTGTAGGTCATCTAGTCCAACCTCCCACCCAAGCAGACCCAACGCCATTTTTGACAGCGGGCAATCCAGTCTCTTCTTGAAAGCCTCCAGTGATGGCACTCCCACAACATCTGAAGGCAACTTCTATTCTATTGGTTGATTATTCTATCAGAAAATCTCTCCTTATTTCCAGATCGAATCTTTCCTTATTCAGTTTCCACTGACCACTGGCCAAGAACTCAGGATCATAGCGATTGGTAAGATAGATCTAAAGTACAGGCTTTATCCTTAATATTAAATCACCTGGATGCATGAATTAGAACCAAATATTGTGTTATTCAGTGCTTTGGCTTGCTGGTGAAATTAACCATTACTTATTACACTAAAGCTTCCAATCAAATAAATGGTGATGGCTCAGAGCAATGTGTGAAGTCCTCCTTTTGAGCAAAAAAATATATCTATTTTTAGCTATTTCATGGTTAGATTTTAACCGAATGTAATTATTGGCCATCAACCATTTCTGGACAGTGTTTGTAATAAATGACTCAGATCATATATTAAGCTACTGCTGGTTTATTGAACTATGACTTATTGATCAGAACAAAACAGACTCTTGCTGAGCCAGAAATCAAACAAACCATCATGGAAGTAATCTAGAGAGGTCCTGGGGATCTTTTCTTTGGAGGTCTCCAAGCAGAAACTGGACAGCCATTGGATGCCTGTGTTGAGTAGGAGAGTCTCAGTGACTTAAAGAGCCTCTTTCAATCTAAAATTGATTCGATGCACAGGGGGTATTCAGCAGGTTCTGACCAGTTCTGGAGAACCAGTAGTGGAAATTTTGAGTAGTTCGGAGAACCGGCAAATACCACCTCTGACTGGCCCCACCCCCATCTATTCTCTGCCTCTCAAGTCTGATTGGCTGGGTCTTCTTTTGTTGCCCTGCACAGAAGAACGGAGCTGGAAAGCAGGTTAGTGGGCTGGGAAGGGAATGGGGATTTTGCAGTAATCTGCCACGCCCACCAAGCACGCCCACCAAGCCATGCCCACAGAATTGGTAGTAAAACAAAATGAATCCCACCATTGATTCAGTGGCATAGCATGGTCTGTGCACCAGGTTTTCTCACTGATATCTCCATTTCAGAAGAATCAAGCATCCAAGTAATGGAAAAACTTCCTTTGTTTGAAAAGCAGGGAAAACCTTATATTAATTCAGGGCAGTTCTGACAAATACACAGTACAAGTATAGTCCTCAACTTACGACCACAATTGAGCCCCAAATTTCTGTTGCTAAGTGAGACAGTTGTGAGTTGGCCCCATTTTAAGACCTGTCTTGCCACCGTCGCTAAGTGATTCCCTGCAATTGTTAACTCAGTAACAGCTTTGTAAAAGCGAATCTGTCTTCCTCATTGATTTGGCTTGTCAAAAACTGTCATGAATATGAACCAGTTGCCAATTATCTGAATTTCAATTGTTGGAACCCTGGGGATGCTGCAACAGTTAAAAGTGTGAAAAATAGTCAAAGGTTGCTTTTTTTCAGGGCTGTTGTAACTTTGAATGGTCGCTAAACAAATGGTTGTAAGTTGAAGACTGCCTGATCTTCACTCTACCTGTGTTTACAACAATGATGAAAACTGCAGACCAATAAAAACTGCAGACTTACAATCATTCATTTAGTGACAGCATCAATGAAAAAAATGACTTACAACCAATCATTGTACAGTACTTACAACCATGCTCATGAGCCCGCAGTGGTTAGAATGTAGTGTGGCAGGCTAACTCTGCACACAGCCAACAGTTCAGTCCTAATGGGACTTAGGGTTGACTCAGCCTTCCATCCTTCCGAGGTCGGTAAAATGAGGATCCAGATTGTTGGGGGCAACATGCTGATTCTGTCTTCTTAGAGAGGGTTGTAAAGCATGTGAAGCGGTATGTAAGTCTAAGTGCTATTGCTATTGCAGGCTTACTCTGCCCAGTGCCTGGAGTTTGATCCTGACAGGCTCAAGGTTAACTCAGCCTTCCATCCTTCCAAGATGGGTAAAATGAGAACCCAAATTGTTGTGGGTAATAAGCTGATTCTGTAAACTGCTGAGAGAAGATTGCAGAAGCGCTATGAAATTGTATATAAATCTTATTGCTATTGCTATTGCAGGCTAACTCTGCCCAAGCCAGGAGTTTAATCCTGACTAGCTCAAGGTTGACTCAGCCTTCCATCATTCCAAGGTCAATAAAATGAGGAGCCAGATTATTGGGGGCAACATGCTGATTCTATATTCTTAGAAAGGGTCGTAAAGCACTGTGAAGCAATATATAAGTCTAAGTGCTATTGCTATTGTTATGCTCAAAATTCATGTACTTTGCAACCAGCATGTATTGACAAGAGCTGCCGCATTTAGAAGTCACCTGATCTCCATTCCAACTTTCCCAATTAGCTTCCAACAAGCAAAGTCAATGGGGGAAGCAGGATTCACTTAATGACTGTGTGATTCACTTAGCAAATGCAGTGATTTGCTTTACAACCAGGGCCAAAAAAAAATAGATCTTACAATTGGGCACAATTCAAGTAAGAACTGCCTTGTTCTGCAATGACCTCAGTTGTGATGGTCAGTCAAGGATCGCCTGTATCAATCAGTGCCTGAAAGCTGGGGGCCACCGGAGTAGATACTGTTGGACTAATCAGTCAGATAAACTGCATAAGAAAGCTCCCTATGTGCCTGAGTGAATCAATGAACTCGGCAGGGCGAAGAGGAAGACAGCTTTGTGAAATGAGCTACTTCCAAATATCAGATAACAGAACAGATAATAGAATAACACTGTTGGATGGGACCTTGAAGGTCTATTAGTCCAACCCTTGCTCAAGCAGGAAACTCTATACCAATGGTAGCTAACCTTTTCAGCACCAAGTACCCAAAGCATGCTTGCACGTGCGCATCCCCCAAATGCAATATGCATGCGTCCCCATGCATATTGTGTGTGCATCCTCCGTGCATGCACCCAGCCCCCTGTGCATGTGCTGCAGAAACCCAAAGGTCAGCTGGCCAGCAAGAGGCATGCATGTGCATGCATGGCAAAGCCAAGCTGGGGTGATGACTTGCATGCCCACAGAGAGGGCTCTGTGTGCCACCTCTGGTATGCATGCCATAGGTTGTCCATCACAGCTCTATACCATTTCAGACAAATAGTTATCCAATCTCTTCTTAAAAACCTCCAGTGTTGGAACACCCACAACTTCTGGAGGTGAGTCCTTCCATTGATTGTTCTCACTGTCAAGATTTTTTTTTCATGTTTGCTTCTCTCCTTGATGAGTTTCCATCCATTCCTTCTTTCCCTGCCTTCAGGTGCTTTGGAGAATAGCTTGACCACCTCTTCTTTGTAGGAACCCCACAAATATTGGACCACTGCTATTGTGTCACCCCTCGTCCTTCTTTCCATTAAATTAGACATGCTAAGGTTGACACACACACCCTCTTCTTTGTGGCAGCTCCACTATCTAAAAGTATGGCAAGAAAAGTGATAAAATGGGGCAAAACTCACATAACAACTGTCCCGATTGAATGTTGGGTTCAATCGGGCTCAAATTTGTGCTCCGTGTTCCCATGTCTAAGGGGCTGCCACAAAGAAGCACCTGAAGGTAGGACAAGAAACAATGGATGAATACTAATCCAGGAGAGAAACACTCAGGGTCTTGTGCCCATCCTCCTGCAGAAGAAATCTCCAGACCTCTCACATCCTGGACATAAAACTGTTTCAATTCCTCCCCTTGGGACAGCACTATAGGACCCTGCATGCCAAAAACAACTAAACAAAGACAGCATTTTTCCCTCATACGATCACTCTGCGGAACACCTAATTCTCACAGTGCTATCTAATGTCTGTATTTATCCATGCAGCATGTAGTATTATTAATTACTCTTCTTTGTATCTTTCCTTTTATTGGGATGATGATGATGATGAAGATGATATGATGATGATTGATGATTATTCTGTTGCTTTTCATGTGCACTGAGAGCTTCTGTAACCTGAGATAAATTCCTTGTGTGCCTAATCACACTTGGCCAAATAAGGCACTGGAATTCAATTCAAATGAGTCCTGCACAATGAAAGCACCCTTTGAAAGCAACTACTTACCAAGAAGGCTACAATGAACACCTCCCATTGACCATGAGAGAAAAGCAAGGGGGAGCACACACGTTTACAATTGCCCACAAGCGGACACACATCTATTTCAGAGCACATCACCCATGTGCCAGCTCTTGTGTCACAATCCACCTTCGAAGCACAGGAACCAATATTGGACAATGATTGCCGCGAACCTGTGGCAGTGGTCAAGAAAGAGAGGGGACTGCCCTTCCTGCAGACTTGTCCTTTCAGCCAACATGATAATATAAAGCATGCTGCCAAATTACATTTTTTTTCCACTGCTGAATCAATCCTTAAACTAAATGTTGCACTTCCCTATTAATTGCAAGTAAAACAAGGTGATTTATGGATAGGATGATGGGTGGAGGGATGGAGACAGAGAGATGTGAACAGTCAAATTGTACTTTCAAATTGCAGCTGATAGGGACATCTGAGCGTCCTCCTTTTGCAAAGCCCAATATTGACACAATATTTTCTTCCTCTCCCTGTCAAGCAAAGTGATAATTTGGACTGACAAGTTGGCAAATCAGGATTCATAGGCATAACATCACCTTTATGCAAACAGCAACCTGTGCCCTCTCACTCTGACTTAAACAAATTAAGCCCTCTTTCCCTTTTCCCTCTTTTTTCCCCCACTCCCAGAATCTCAGCTTGCACCCAAAACACGAGGTCCATCCCACATTCTCCAGAAAACCAATCTTGATCTGTCCCTTCCTATTACGGTTAGAGAATAGAGATTTCCTCCCTCCCCACAAATAACCCCATTAATTCCATATTTCCCCATTTATTAAAACCCCAAGCATGTTGCAAAGACTTGTTTCCTTAATAATCTTCTGCCACCATGCCAGTTTTCTTCCTTCCTCCTTTTTGGGGAGGAAGGTGCAAAAAAATAAAAAACAAAAAACAAAATCCATGTGCACAAACAACTCCAAATGTACACGCGTCCGTTTATGTCATCAGGACCTCACCGTTCCTGATCCGGATCCAGAGCCCCAATTCTACCTAATACGCATTATTGGAGCACAGCTTCGGGTTTACGATGCAGTTCGCCCAAGGCTCTTTTTTCCTTACCTGGAATTTTGCTCCCCGGTTTCAACTGGATTCACAAGGCAGGGATCCCACCAGCCGACATCAAGGTGAGAATTAGTGACCGAAGGAAGAAAAAGGAGGAGGAGGAGGAGGAGGAGGAGGAGGGGAGGGACAGAAGGAGAGAAAGAGGCAGGCGAGACTCAAGAGTGTTTCCAGCTGCTTCAGATTCCCTCGTCAGAGAGCGCGGCTGCAAACGCATTGTTGATGTGGAGTAGTAGGGGATGCGTCTGCTCGGTCTCTCTCTCTCTCTCTCTCTCTCTCCACCGTCTCGTGGCGAGGACCCTCGTGGCCGCTAGGGGGACCTTCCCCCTGCAAAACCTCGCCCGTGGATTTGGGCAAAGCGTTGGCATTGCTACTTGCGAGAAGGACAAAGAGATGCCTCGTCCAGGCGGCCGGAAGCGGTGAACCAAGGAAAGGGTGAAGTTGCAGAGGGAGACCCAGCTCCGGTCCAGGGCTTGAAAAGGGAAAGAGATGAATCTGGAAATGCTGGACCTAGAAAAGCTAGAACTACGCTGCCTTCGGTCCGATCTAAGTATAGTATATAAAATCATACATTGCAATGAATACTTCAGCTTCAACCATAACAATACAAGAGCACACAATAGATACCAACTCAAGGTAAACCGCACCAAACCTGATTGCAGGAAATACGACTTCAGCAACAGAGTGGTCAGTGTCTGGAATACTCTACCTGACTCTGGTTTCTTTCCCAAACCCCAAAAGCTTTAACCTTACACTTTCTGCAATTGACCTCACCCCTTTCCTGAGAGGTCTGTAGGGGGTGTGCATAAGCACACCAACATGCCTACCGTCCCTGTCCTATTGTTTCTTTTATTTTTCTTATATGTATCCATGTATTCATCAACGATGTTTTTACTTATACCTATTATCTTGTAAGCAATTGACAAATAAAATATAATAAATGTAAAGAGGGAAGAAGTGTCCTTGTATATTCCGTTCACATTTAGTCAGGAAGCTGGTGAGATTTTGGCCTGGCTGGCATAGTAAACAAAGGGGGTGGGAGGGTTGGGGTTTTTTTACAGAATAACAGAGTTGCAAGGGACCTTGGAGGTCTTCTAGTCCAACTCACTGATCAGGCAGGAGACCCTATACCATTTCAGACAAATGGTTGTCCAATCTCTTCTTAAAAACTTCCAATGTTGGAGCATTCACAACTTCTGGAGGCAAGTTGTTCCATTGTTTCATTGTTCTAACACTCAGGAAATTTCTCCTTAGTTCTAGGTTGCTTCTCTCCTTGATTAGTTACCTACCACCCATTGCTTCTTGTCCTGCCCTCAGGTGCTTTGGAGAATAGGTTGATGCCCTCCTCTTCTCTGTGGCAGCCCCTCAAATCTTGCAAGACTGCTATAATGTAATTTAAATCTTCCTTAATGTCAATTTCAGTGGATTTTACACAACATACCAACCTGAACTAAAATGATGTGGGGTAGTTTACACTCCAGCACAGGGGTCCCCAATCCCTGGTCCCACAGCATTCCAGAAACTGGTCTGTGCAAACAAGCAAAGGCTCACCCACGGATGCAGGCAGCACAGGAAAAAAACTCTCCATGGAACAGGTGCTTGATGCCCAAAAGGTTGAGGACTGCTTAGTGGTGGGATTCTACAGGTTCGCACCTATTCGCTAGAACCAGTTGTGAACCTCCTAAGCAGTTCAGAGAACCTGTTGTTAGAAGAAATTACTGGCCTAATCCTGTAAGGAAGGCAGGAAGGAAACATTCTGGTGTTGCTTACAGAAACTGCCTCTCTGTTAACCCTTATTACATTCTTGGCAGGACTAGATTTCCTGTCTCTGGGACGTCTCTGGATTATTTTTCCCTCCTTTGCTGGTACTTTGCTTGAGTGGAGTGACTATTCAAAGTTAAAATGGCACTGAAAAAAGTGACTTATGACCGTTTTTCACACTTACGACTGTTGCAGCATCCCCACAGTCATGAGAGGACAGACGAGATGTGTGCCTCCATGTGAGTGATGTTGAGTTGGCCACACCCAGCCAGTCACATGACCATCAAGCTACACCCACCACCTAAGCCACGCCCACAGAACTGGTTGTTAAAAATTTGAATCCCACCCCTGAGACTGCTGCTCTAGCAGGAGTACAGAATAACAGATTTGGAAGGGACCTTGGAGGCCTCCTACTCCAACCCTTTGCCCAATCAGGAAAACATATACCCGTGATGGCAAACCTATGGCATACGTGCCAGAGGTGGCATGCAGAACCCTCTCCACGGGGACGCAAGCCGTCGCCCCAGCTCAGCTTTGCTATGCATACATGTGCACCTCCTGCCAGCCAGATGGTCATCAGGTCTTTGCTACAGTACACGTACGTGACCTCACATACGTGCCCCCACCCCACGTCCCCACCCCCTACACGTACGTACATACTTCCTGTGACACACATGCACTGGGTGCATGCATGGGGTGCATGTGCAGGGTTGGTGCATGCACAGGGATGTACGAGCATGCATAGGGATGCATGCGCATTGCACTTTGGGGATGCACATATGCACTTTGGGCACTTGGTGCCGAAAAGGTTAACCATCACTGCCCTATACCATTCTGTTGCTAAGCAAGATGGTGGTTAAGATCAGCCATGCCTGATTTTATGGGATTTTTTTTTGCCAAGGTCATTAAGCGAAACATCGTAGTTGTTAAATGAAGCGTATGATTGTTATGCGAATTCGCTTTCCTCCCCAATGATTTTGCTTCTCAGAAGCTGTCTGGGAAGGTCTTGCATGGTGATCCCATGACCCCACAACGCTGCAACTATCATCAATTTATGCCAGTTGCCAAAGGCCCGCGTTTTGGATGCGTGACTGCAGGGATGCTGCAATGTTCGTAAGTGTGATGACTGGTCATAAGTCACTTTTCTCAGCACTGTCATAACTTCAGAAGGCCGCTAAACAAATGGTTCTAAGTCAAGGACCACCTATAAATATCTTCTCTGCAACCAGATGCAGTTTAAGCTTCATCATCCCTTGTTAGGGGAATAGGAAGCTGTATTGCATTTATCAAGTCAGAAGCCATGAAATGTTTTTAACCCACTGTGACGTTCTAAATTCAGAGTAAAAACTTTGTTTTAAAAAATATATATGGGCACAACTATGAGACATTTGAAATTTGCATTTGGCCAAAGTTTACAGTGAGGTCGTTCATCCTCCAAACATGTACCAAATCTCCATAAGTGAGTAATTAGATACCTAATTAAATGGCAGTTAAAATGGTTTTCTCAGCAGGGCAGATTGGCATGCAACACTGGATACTGGGTTGGGCCAAATGGCACAAAATAATTTCATACAGTGAAGAAACCTGTTTTTATGGTTTCTTTGTCCTTGAAAACAGAATCAAAGGGAGCTTTCGGTCGAGCAGATCCTCGGTGGAGTGAGATAAACATGAAGAAAACCTACGATGAACGGTGGTGCGAAGTAGTCTAAAGAAGAGAAGGACCAGGGGAGACCTGACAGCAGTCTTCCAATATCTCAGGGGCTGCCACAAAGAAGAGGGAGTCAAGCTATTCTCCAAAGCACCAGAAGGCAGGACAAGAAACAATGAATGGAAACTAATCAAGGAGAAAAGCAATGTGGAATTAAGGAGAAACTTCCTAACAGTGAAGACAATTAACCAGTGGAACAGCTGGCCTCCAGAAGTGGTAGATGCTTCATCACTGGAGGTTTTTGAGAAGAAATTTGACAATCATTTGTCTAAAATGGCATCAGAATAGAATAGAACTGTGATCCCCAGCCTTTTTTGTACCAGGGACCAGTTTCACGCAGAAACACTTTTTCAAGGGCCGGCAAAATCAATTCTTCCCCAATAGTAAAGGGCTTCTTTACTATTTCTTTACTAAAAACATATTTTTATATATATTTTAATCATGATTATTCATTCTTTGCGGCCCGGTACAAAATGATCCACGGACCAGTACCGGTCTGGGGCCCGGTGGTTGGGGACCCCTGGAATAGAATATATAATAGAGTAGGATAGGATAGGAAAGGATAGGAGTTGGAAGGGACCTTGGAGGTCTTCTAGTCCAACCCCCTACTCAAGCAGGAAACCCTACACCACTTCAGGCAAATGCTGTCCAGTCTCTTCTTAAAAACTTTCAGTGTTGGAGAATTCTGGAGGAAGTCGTTCCACGATTAATTGTTCTCATTGTCAGAAAATTTCTTCTTAAGTTCTAGGTTGGTTCTCTCCTTGCTTAGTTTCCATCCGTTGCTTCTTGTCCTGCCTTCAGGTGGCTTTGGAGAACAGCTTGACTCCTTCTTCTTTGTGGCAGCCCCTGAGATATTGGAAGGCTGCTATCATGTCAGCCCCAGCGAGAGGTGGTCTTCAGCAGGTTCTGACCAGTTCTGGAGAACCGGTAGCCGAAATTTTGAGTATTCGGAGAACCAGCAAATACCACCTCTGACTGGTGCCACCCCCATCTATTCTCTGCCTCCCGAGTCCCAGCTGATTGGCTGGGCTTTCTTTTGTTGCCCTGCACAGGAGGACAGAGCTGGAAATCAGGTTAGTGGGGTGAGGAGGGAATGGGGATTTTACAGTATCCTTCCCCTGCCCACCAAGCCATGCCCAGGGAACCAGTAGTAAATTTTTTTGAATCCTACCACTGAAGAAAACCTTTAAGTACAACTCTAAAATGTGATTGAAGTCACCCCTCCTAGAAGAATGAAATGTTTTGAGAAATATTTGAAAAGGCAGAAACTCCCTGCCCACAGCAAATATTTGATGCCCATTAAGAAAGCCTGGCCAGCCTATCCACAAGACAAAAGATCTCCAGCTCCAGGATGATGGGATTATCCTTCAGGGCGAAGCCATTCAGCCACAATAGGAACTGCATAACAGGCCCTTTTCATTGCATCAGCTTCAACCAAGCTTGAGTCAGATAACCTACAAAATTAGCTATGACTCTGACAGCAACCGATAGAATACATGCTCTTGCCACAGGAACAGGAAACTCATGTTCAAAGCCAAGAAAGGGTAATAAATAACCCTCACTCTCCACTTCATGTGGTCAGTTGCCCAGGACCTCAAACCCAAGTGGCCCTGGCCGTCAATAAACTATCTTTCCAATCAGCCTCCATTTTTTCCTGTTCTTTCTCCCCACTTGGAACTAAACCAGATGAATATTTCTTCCAACAAATGAAAAAAAAAAAAACAGTTTCTTCCACTGTAACGGGAAGATTATCATCCAGAAAAAGGATGAACTGGCACCAGAAGCACCCAAGATATTCAATGGATCAACACATGGGGCAGCATCACACCAGCCAGCTCTCAAAAAACCAGGACAGTTGAAGTAATATTTTCCTGCATTGCATCCAGCTGTGCCAACTGACTTTAAATGGTGTATCCTGAACAGTGGTGGGATTAAAAAAAAAATTACTTCCGGTTCTGTGGGCATGGAGTGGGGTGGCATGGCTTGGTGAACATGGCAGAGGAAGGATACTGTAAAATCTCCATTCCCTCCCCACTCCAGGGGGAAGGTTACTGCAAAATTTCCATTCCCACCCCACCCCACCCACCTGCTTTCCAGCTCCGTTCTCCTGTGCAGGGCAACAAAAGAAGAGCCAGCCGATCATCTGGGACTTGGGAGGCAGAGAATAGATGGGGACGGGGCCGGTCAGAGGTAATATTTACCGGTTCTCCCAGCTACTCAAAATTTCCAGTACCAGTTCTCCAGAACCTGTCAGAACTGGCTGAATACCACCTCTGTTGCTTAATCTCTCTTTCTATACCTCTCCTTTTCTCACTCTCCATTCCATTTTTTCTTTCAGTTTTCTTCCCTTTCTTTTATTTTCCTCCTTCCCATCACCCATTCCATCTCTTTGCTCTTCCTCCTTCTCTCTCTTCCTTTCTAATCGCCCTCCACTCTCCAAGCTCTTGGCCAGCTGCCTAAACCCCCAGTGATTCTTTTCCAGTAAGGTTTCCACCAAGTTCTCTTTAGCAAGATTTGTCATGATGAACAAAGAATGACGTTACAAGAATCCCCGCAACTGAACTATTTCCTATATAAAACCAATGTACGGGTAATCCTCGACTTACAACAGTTCATTTAGTGACCATTCGAAGTTACAACATCACTGAAAAAAGTGTCTTATGACTGTTTTTATCATGATTGTTGTAACATCACCATGGTCACATGATTTGCATCCAGATGATTGACAGCTGACGCACATTTATGACAGTTGCAGTATCCCAAAGTCATGTGATCTCCTTTTGCGACCTTCTGATAAACACAGACAATGGGAAAACCAGATTCATTTAATGACCATGTTACTAATTTAAGAACTGCAGTGATTCACTTGACAAATCAACCAAACAATGGGACAGAAGTTGCCTTCAGAAGTTGTGGGAGTTTCATCACTGGAACCTTTCAAGAAGAGACTGGGCTACCATTTGTCAACAATGGTGTAGGGTCTCCTGCTTGGGCAGGGGGTTGGACTAGATGATCTACAAGGTCCCTTCCAATTCTGTTAATCTGTTAAATGTGCTGAGAAAAGTCGGAAAATGAGGCAAAATACATTTAACAATTTTCTCACTTAGCAACATAAATTTTGGGCTTGGTTGTGGTCATAAGTTGAGGACTACCTGTATTGCTATGAATCTTAGAGTGGAGACCTTCCATCAGCACTGCCAAGCCACCACACCAGCTATGTTTCGCTAGATGCCATTCTTCCATATGCAACAGGCAGGAGAGAGTTGTGAGGTGGGATAAGGGGCGTGTCAATCCTGAAGCTGGCCTGACTGAGGCCATCTTGAGACTTCAGTACTGACACAGGGAGGGAGAAATAGAGATAGTTGGGTTTTGTATCAAAACAAAATACTTTCTCTTGGGAACCAAGGACATTCCTGCAGGTGCTCTGAAGGGGGGGACTGTAGTCACCTAGCAACGAGACTGGATCCTGATTGGACTATGTGACTGATTGATTTGAGAAAGTGAAAAACTTTTAATTAGGTGAAAACTTCGGGAATAGTCAGAGTCGGTTTTCACTAGCCTGTGCCAATATGACATATCTAATAAAATCATTCTTTGAGGTATCCACCTGCCTCAGAGTTTTGTTTGCTACGGGTGTGTTATTTGAAATCCTGATGGAGGATAGCAGAAGGGAAATTAAAACTACTCATGGTGCCATCCTGTGAGAGCTGCTGGCTGTTCCAAGGTCACCCCGTGCAATGCGGTACCATCCAGCCCACACAACCAGGGACTGTTACACTTTTTTAAAAAATGCTCTTAGGCCAGAAGTGATATTCTGCAGGTTCTGACCAGTTCTGGAGAACCGATAGCGGAAATTTTGAGCAGTTTGGAGAACCTCCATCCCCATCCATTCTCTGCCTCGGCTCAGGGTCGACTAGCCGACCTAGAAGAAAACAACGGGACGTGTCCTCTTGTCTCGACCTTTCCAGGTTAGTGGAGTGGGGAGGAAATTGAGAGTTTGCATATCTTTCCCCTGCCCACGCCCACCAAGCCATGACCACAGAACCGGTAGTAAAAGAATTTGAATCCCACCACTGTCGTAGACAGTAAAAGATAACTAAGGGGAACAGGGGAAATTAACCAGATGCGTTAGGCATGAAACTTCAGATCCAACTTTACTGTGCTGTATCCACTTGACTTTAGTAAAATGTACTTTCATTACTCATGAGTCCAAGAGTCTTTTCTGACTGACCAAGTTGGGACAGCTGACATTTTCTGATTTTTTTTTCTTAATATCCTTCCTGAAAATTGGGGAAATTACAACTGGTTGTTCATACCAACCTTTCTCAATCTTAGTAACTTGAAGATGTATGGACTTCAGTTCCCAGAATTCCTCCATGCTGGCTGGGGAATTTTGGGAGTTGAAGTCTACACAACTTTGCTGAAGTTGAGAAACACTGTACATAATGGTCTCCAGAGCCCTTATCTATTGGGGGAACCATCTGTTACAACCTCTTTTATTTTATTTTTTCCTTTTCTTTTCTCTCTTTCCCACTCCTTTCTTTTTCTCCTTCTTTTTCTTCTTCTCTTTTCCTCCCTCTTTCTCTCCCCTCCCCTCTTTATCACTTTCTTCCTCTATTACCCCTCTGCCCTTCCTCTTTCCTTTCTGTCTTATCATTCCCCCACATACACACACTTTGGAAGGTTTCATAAATGCATCCATCTCGGCATGTTCCTGGTCCCGTATTCCTGCATCTGTCAAAGAAAAACCAGCCACTTCTACACTGAGGCAAAGTTCTCTATTTATCCAGAGAGTTTGGAAACATTGTGTGAGGACCTAATTGCTCTTAAAAGTTTTGGAGATTCACCAAAGCCAGAGAGCCACCTCCATTAGCAGAAGTATTGATTTATTCTCTGAGTGAAATTGTAGATGTTGGCTACAGTCTGTCCTGGAAACTTAATGGGCAAGGTTCAGTTGGAGCAATTCACTTGGTCACCTCTGCCCCACTTAGCTACATGAAGAGTTCTGGGCCACTAGAAAGGAAGAATAATGAAACATGGAACAATATTTTTTGATGCTTTGGGTCAATCCTTAAAGAACCCACTGTTGCTTTAGGATCCTGTTAGGAATCCATCAGGACCAGAAGGCAAAAGAAACAATGGATGGAAACTAATCAAGGAGAGAAGCAACTTGGAATTAAGGAGAAACTTCCTAAGAGTGCAGTACTGCAGGCTACTTCTGCTGCAGCCATCTGCCTGCAATTTGGCAGATCGAACCTCACCAGGCTCACGTTTGATTCAGCCTTACATCCTTCCAAGGTGGGTAAAATGAGGACTCAGATTGTTGGGGGCAAAAGGCTGACCCTGTAAACTGCTTAGAGAGGGCTGTCAAGCACTGTGAAGCGGTATATAAGTGGTAGATAAGCAATGGGTTGGACTAGAAGACCCCCAGGGTCCCTTCCAGCTCTATTCTGATTGATATTTTAATGCAGCTTGGCAATAGCAGGACAAACTCAAAATTGGAACAAACAAATTTGGGTTGCATTTGTTTTCCTTTGTTTTCTGAAATAACTAAAGGGTATCTTCTAAGGCTATATAAATGTAACTAAAATCAATTAATCAATAATCAAATCAATTAAGCTATTGGTTTTTTCAAAACAAAACCCTGGTAAAACCTAGCTCACTTATTGGAGCAATGGGCTATTTAAAGAAATCTTCCTTTTAATTGCTACAGATAGTCCTCAACTTACAACTGTAATGGAAAATGCCCATTACAGTTGTAAATTGTGACAATCATAAAGTGGGTCATCATGTGATTGACCTGATTTTGCAACCTTTTTTTTTGCAGCAGTCATAAAGTGAACCTACTACTTGCATGTTCTTCCAACAACCTTCAGTTTTGCTTCCTCACAGTCCCTCCTTCCATCTTTTTTGAGTTCTGCAACTAGATCAACATCAATCAATTAATTTATCTATCAGAATAGAGCTGGGGGGGATTTGGAGGTCTTCTTGTCCAACCCCCTGCTCAAGCAGGAGAGCCTATACCATTTCAGATAGTTGGCTATCCAGTCTTTTCTTAAAAACTTTCAATGCTGAAGTACCCACAACTTCTGAAGGCAAGTTGTTCCACTGGTTAATTGTGCTCGCTGTTAGAAAGTTTCTCTTTAATTTCAGATTGCTTCACTCCTTGATTAGTTAGTTTCCATACATTGTTTCTTGTCTTGCCTTCTGGTGCTTTGGAAAGTTTAGTTTAGTTTAATATAGTTTAGTTTAGTTCAGTTCAGTTCAGTTTCATATAGTTTAGTTTCGCTTAGTTTAGCTTAATATAGTTTAGTTCAATTTAGTTCAGTTCAGTTCAGTTCAGTTTAGTTAAATATAGTTTAGTTTAGTTTATTGTCATTGCACCTTGTACAATGAAATTAAATACCATCTTCAGTGCACATTATGACTATGAAAATAAACACAAACACAGATCCTTCACATTCTATACAATTGAATTGAAAACCCCTGATATTGCATTAATATTGCACTATACAGTAGAATTCAGTAGATTTACTGCCCTGGGTTAGAAACTGTTTTTCAGCCTATTTGTCCTTGTTTTTATTATTCTGTATCGTCTGCCAGATGTTATGGTTCAAAAAAAAGCGTTCCCAGGATGAGATGGTTCTTTGAGAATATTTTGAACTTTCTTAAGGCAGCGGGAGCTATAAAGCTCTTCCAAAGAGGGGAGGGGACAAACCATGATCCTCTGGACAATGACGTTAACCCTCTGGAGTGCTGTCCTATCTGCCACTGTGCAATTGGCAAACCATACAGAGGTGCAGTAAGTTAAGATACTCTCTATGGTGCAGCGGTAGAAGGTCACCAGCAGTTTTTCATTCAATTGTTGTTTTCTGAGAAGTCTCAAGTGGTATAATCTCTGCTGGGCCCTTTTGACCAGAGCTGCAATTTTTACACGGTTGTTAACTGAATCACTGCAGTCCTCAAGTTAACAACGCAGTTGCTATGTGAATCTGGCTTCCCCATTGACTTTGCTTGTCAAGAAGTCGCCCACTGTAACAACAAAAAGGCATTAAGAATTGTTAATCTAATCCTACGTAGCTTCTTCTCTGATAATATCAATATAACTAACTTGAGCATACAAAACATTTGCTAGACCTATACTTGAATACAGCTCATCAGTCTGGAACCCATATCATGTATCTGATATT
>BHFT01027519.1:0-54131 GCA_004320025.1 Laticauda laticaudata
CATCCATTTGTGCCAGGTAAGTGGGTGTTGATGGGGCATGTCGTATGCCCAGTTCGGTGAGGGAAATTTTTCGAACGACAGCACTATGAACTGCGGCCCGTTGTTGGAGACTAACAAATCTGGTCACCATGCGTTGCGAAAAGTTTTCTTAGCTGTCTGATGATGGCTTCTGTTTTGTTTGGACTGCATGACTGTGACCTCCAGCCAATTGGAGTAAGCGTCGACAATTACTAGAATGCTATATCTTTTGTGGTCCAACAAAATATCTATGGATTCTCGACCAGGGGCCTCTAGGTGTCTCCACCTAGTAGGTGCAGGAGGGGGTTAGGTCTGGATGTTTGGCATTTATTGCATGTTTCCACGCATGTCTCAGATGTTCTTTGTCCATCCCCAGGTCACCAGACCGTAACTCCTGGCCAGGGATTTTCATTTTGACGATACCCGGGGTGTCCCTCATGTAACATGCACAGTACTTTTTCCTGCATGTCTTTTTGGAATGACAACTCTATCCCCCCACAGTATACATTCCTTCAATATCGATAGTTCAGTTTGTTGGTTTCAGAAGGGTTTAAATGTGTCGCTGTCATCGATTTCCAGCCACCCTTTCCCTACCCAGTTTTAAAATCTGCGCCAGTTGTTTTGTTTCTTGCGGTCTCTTTTGCAATGTCTGACGTGGTTTATGGTAGGGTTTGGTAAGGTCTTCTATTTGTAGTGTGGACGTGGTCGGTGCCAGGTGCATCTTTCCAGATCAGGTAGGGGGGAATGGCTCAGGGCATCCGCGTGTGATATGCTCTTCCCCTGGCCAGTGGATTAATTGGTAATTATAATGCGGCAAGGAATTCGGACCACCTTGTCATCTGTGGTGACAATATGTTTGGGGTGGCCTGTTCCCTTGCGAGTATCCCGAGGAGTGGCTTGTGGTCAGTAATGAGTGAGAAAGTCCTACTGTAGAGATATTCATGGAATCTCTTTACTCCGGTCATCGCTGCTGTTTGCCTCTCTGTCCAGCTGGCATAGTTCCTCTCTGTCTTGGACAATGTTTTGGAGTAGAACATGACTGGTGCTTCTCTTCCCATTCGGCAGTGTGTGGCTGAATATGGCCCGATGCTGAATGGTGATGCGTCGCAGGTCATTGTCAGTGGGAGGATTTCACTGTATTGAATGAGTACACGATTTCGATGTCAGCAAATCTTTTATTCTTTGGAACGAGGCTTCCTTCCCGTCGGCCCCAGGTCCAGATAGCTGTCTTATCGGATAGTCTATGCAGTGGCTCTGCCGTTGTTGCTTCTGCGGCAAAAAGACATTGTAAAATTAATGAATCCCAGAAATGCTTGTAGTTCTGTTTTGTTTTGTGGTCTGGGGGCTTCTTTTATAGCTTTATTTTTCTTTTTGGGGGGTGAATTCCTTCTTTGTCTATTAGGTACCCCAGGAATTCGACTTTCTCGGTGGCTAGCTGCATTTTTTCTTTTTTACTTTGAGTCTCGCCTCTTTAAATCTTGTAGGACTTCCTGAGGCAGCTTTCAATTGGTTTTTGTTCTTAGTGGATACCAGCACGTCATCCGAAATAGGGCACCCACCCCTTTGATTCCCTGTAGTAGACGTTCCATCAAGCTTTGGAACACCCCTGGGGCTACGCTGACTCCAAATTGCAACTTTTTGCATTTAAATACCCCCCTGTGAGTCACAATGGTTTGTGCCTCTGCTGTTTCAGAATCAACGGGCAATTGCTGGTATGCCTGAGCCAGGTCGAGCTTTGCGAAGACTTTTCCTCCCCCCAACGAATGTACAGATGCACCACTGTAACGGGGTATGTGCTTTGTTATAGCGTGTGGTTGAGGGTGGCCTTATAGTCTCCGCAGATTTGCACGGACCCATCTGGCTTAATCGGGGTCACCAATTGGGGTTTTCCCACCTTGCGTGGCTTATTGTTCATAACCCTTGTGCGATGAGCTTATCCAATTGTTCATCGATCTTTTGGTTTGAGTGCAAAAGGACTCGCCGCTGCCTTTCAGCAGGATTGGGTGCTATGTTTGGTTCAAATTAAATGAAATGAGGGACCCTCGGTACTTGCCTAGCTTCCCTGTCAAATATGTCCTGGAGTCCTTCATCAGGCTCTCCTTCCAGTCTGCCTTGGTGATGCTGTTTATGCTGGTCACTTCGATCACCAGAGGCGCAAACCATTCTAGCCCAGCAGGCTTGGGTGATCCTTGTCCACTATTGTTAATGGGAGGATTTCTGAGTGTTCTTGAAGGTTTATTTGAAAATGTCCAACTCCCACTACAGGGATCCTGTTCCCCTGGTAGTCCTTCAAAGTCAGTCTTTGGTTCTCTAGTTCTTTTCACTGTATGCTGGGTATTAGCCATTTTATGGTGTCCCAGGATCCCATAGACAAGTATGATCCGGAGTCCACTTCCATGTTGCACTGTCGGCCTTCAATGCTGACCTGTAGCCATACCTTTCGGGCATCTGTTCATGCTCGAATGCCCAATCGGTAATTGTTTGGTGGGTTCTTCCTCCGGTAGGGTTCGCTGGGCCGCTTATTTCTGCTTTGCGGCTCCAGCAGCTCCCTGCCTGTCTGTCTCTGGTCCTGGGGGGGGGGCCTGTCTCATCGCCTAGGGTTGTAGCTCTTTTTATTTTGGCAGACCCTAGCATTGTGTCCCCATTTCTTGCAGTGCCGACAAATAGTGTCTAGGAAAATGGCACTCGGAGCGGGGGTGGTTTCCTCCGCACCCGCGGCATTGGAAACCCCGACTTATGTTCTCTCCTCTTCCTGTCTATACCTTGCTTGACTGGAGTCTATATATTTCTTCCTCCTCGTCATTGGTCTCAGATAAGGACTTGATTCCTTGTGGTGTGCAGTAGTGGTAGTGGTCTTTTGGTTTTGCCCTCTGGCTTTGTCTCTCAGAGTTGGCTTATTTCTGCCGGTATTTGCTGGGTCACCGCATTCATTTTCTGCATGTTTGCTGCTGACTGCTTTATGGCTTCAGCTGCGGTGGCCTTGGCGATGGCCTTGGTACCGTGATGTTTGGTTGGGTCAGCAGTCAGCTCTGTAATGTGAGATCCCTCAGTCCTAGGACCACGCAGTCTCTCATGGCTTCGTCCATATTGAGAAACTCACATGCACCGTCAATGTCTCCCAGAGCTGCCACGAATTCCCCCCGATACTCTCACCTTTAGTCTCTGGTCTCTTTTATAAAATTCGTGTCTCCTGATAAGGTTGGAGATGCTCGGTGCATAATGGGCTCTCAGTAGTTGGTCCAACTCTGCCCGCCATCTGTTTAACGTCCTGAGGTTTGGCCAATGCTTGGCATTTTGAACACTTGTGGCCCACAGTGTGCCAGAAACATGAACTCTCTTCCTTTTATCGGTGATCCCTTGCAGGTTGTTGCTCTTGAGGAACATGAGGATCGGTCAATGTACAATTCCCAGTCCTCTGTCTGGGGTCGAATGGTGCGGGTGGCGAGTTGCTTGCTGCGCCATCTCATCGGTTCGTCAGTCCTCCATTGCCACGTGCTCAACTGGTCTCTTTGTTCTCAGAATCCCATCCTCATCGCCAGTGTTAGATCAACAGGAAAGAGACTCGAGACCAGTGTGACCTTTCAGCTCCTTATTTAGTTCCTAAAGTCTGTTCTAACTGCAGAGCCGTGGCAGCCTCTTTTTATAGCGGCTGCTCACGGCTCACGGCCAATGCGGCTCTTTAAATCTTCCCGCTGATCCAGCGGGTCAATCAGAATGTGGCAATGGGAACCAATCAGGGTCAGCCAGCAGTCCAATCAGAAGAGGGTATTTCAAGTATGTTAATATAGAACATACATCATTGACTCAAAGGCTAAAATGACATAAGAAATGAATTTCTTGCACTATTTAAATTCTTATAGCTTGCAATTAAATGGTAAATCATTAGCTACTGGCTTTATATATAACATTCATTCTCAAATGACTTTTTTAAAAGCTTGATTTATAAATGAAGATTAAAAACAAGTCAGAGTAGAACAGTAACTATTTTTTATTATCATTATTTCTTCAAAAGTATATCATCCTTGGGATAAATTCTCATGTAAAGACTAGTCTTTGCTTGCAGCATGAGGTACCATATCAAATGTGTGCTGGGTGGGGAGAGTTATCACTGCTTTACTATTAATGATTTTCCTACCATCTTGGAAAGATACGCAGTTCTTCTTCCCTCTTAAATTCACAATTGAAAAATAATTTTGCATATCCCTGCGCTATTAACAATTTCCAACCATAATACATGGTAGAGGTGGAGGAACATCCAAGCTTCAAGAATTTATTTATTTTATTTATTTGGTTTGTCAATTGCTTACAAGATAATAGATACAAGTAAAAACATAGTTATGAATACATAGATACAAAGAGAAAAATAAAATAAACAATAGGATAGGGACGGTAGGCACATTGGTGCGCTTATGCACGTCCCCTACAGACCTCTTAGAAAAGGGGTGAGGTCAACAGTAGAAAGTCTAAGGTTAAAGTTTTTGGGGCTTGGGGAAGAAACCACAGAGCCAGGTAGAGTATTATAATATTACACATATATAATATTATATGTATGCATTAAACAATACATACCTAGAGAACAGAAGTGGCTTAGCTCAACCTATTTATGCTTCTGCCAGTGAGGACATATCACATCATATGACATGGTGTGAAAGAGCAGTACAATAAGCGTGAGGGTTTATTGTAAAAGAGAAATGTATTTATTACCTTGTTAATTTGGGGAGACTGTGAATCTCTTACAAGTGAATCTTTTAAAATAGACTTTGACATAACTGAGCAGGCTATGGTGCAGAATTGTGGAAAAGTGAATCTCTTTTTCCCATTGGTGTTCCTTTCTACCACTGCTTAAAAACCATTGAATTTGGCAAGCATGGTGAATAGATATTGAAATGGATACTGGTTTGTCTTGCTTGTTTTACCATTTAGACTATTCTGCAGGGCTTCTCAGCATGAACAGAAGATTTATTCATGGCACTCTGCTTTTCCAGAGAAAGAATCCTTTTAATAAGAAATCATTTCTTTTCCCTCTCAAAGCTTTCAAGTGTGTGTGTCTCTATGTGTGCATGTGTGTGTGTGTGAACCCCTCCTCCCAACACACACACACACAGACATACATCAATGCTGGGATATACAAGGCAACCAATGGTAGGGAAGGGTTTTGGTTAATTTTCAATCTCTCACAAGCCCTGTCTGTGTGGTAGAGCTTAATAGCTTTGTGAGAGAACTGAAGTCTCATTCTGCACCTCTGTGAATTTAAATCCAGGTCACAGAGAAGGCAAATAGCAAATGACACTTTTACCATGCCACCCAGCTGCCTCTCCTAATACAGCAAGAATGCTTCTGGAATAGACACCGCATGCTGATACGAAGTTCTATGCATTTCACTTTGTTTGCAAGAGAAATACAAAATGTTGCTTATCCCACCACAGTGGCTATTTTTCTCGTTTGTAAATCCACCTTTTCAAGACATCAGTGATGTACAAAACACGTCAAAGTACCCTGAACATCAAATAATAATAATAATAATAATAATAATAATAATAATAATAATAATAATAATAATAATAATAATAATAATAACAATAACAATAACAATAACAATAATAATAATAATAACAATAGCAGCAATAATAATCATACAGCTGTCCTTTCCTATAACTGAGCATGCTATTCCCGATTATTGAGCCACATTCAAAGGCCCTGTAGCCATCAAAGCAGCCAAATAATCTTTTCCAGATCTAGACAGTGAGATAGTATATCATACCAATCACGGAGTTTTTCCTTCTTGCATTTTCCCTTTGAGACACAGCATTTTTTCAAAAGACTTGCATTGCTTATGTTGTTTTTTTTCTTCCTTTCATCTTTGAACATCAGGAATGAATCTCGTTGTTTTTTTTTTCAATTTGGTAGTTGCGTGGGCATATTTGGGTTTGGAAACTGCAGAGGGAAAAAAAAATCACTTGTTGCCTAAATGACAAAACAGTGGGGGTTTGGGGGAGGGAGATTTTTTTCAATAAAAGAAAAAAATCCGAGTGCAATCATATGGATTGGGGTTTTGTTTGGTACTTCATCAGTGTCCCTGTAACACTCAACTGAGTGAAAAATGGAAGAAATATGTCTCTCTCCATATCTTTGTGGACACTGTAATTGCCTTCAGAAGATTTTCTCCAAATATATCTTCCAAGTGGAAGCACATAGGAGAAAGGACAAGTAGACAATGGATCTTGCCATCTTCCTAACTACAGACTGTTTTCTCCAGAGAGTTTATTTGCTATTTACATCCCATTGTCTTTGATTTAATTACAATTTTCTCATCATTCATTTTATGTTTGCTTTGTTCTGTTATACTTTGTTTAGAATGTATTAATCTTTTCTGAAAACTTGTTTGTTACAATGTAACAAATAATCTCTTCTTTTACATCATTTCTTATGTATTAATAAATCCTTAAAATCTTATCGTTTAGTTCTGATCAACAAAAGTCCATTCAGGGTTCCCCAAAATAACAGCATATAAAGTCACTTTTACTTTTAACAATCTTGAACTTTAGTCCCTTCAAATAATGTCCTAGAATTTGATTTTTTTTTCCAGTGGATGATATGTAAATTCTGTTTTGGAACCAGGACAAGATAATTCAGTTTTTCAAAAGCTGTTGTGATGTGACATTCCAAACTATTAGAAAATTCTTCACAAGCTGCCTCTTTTTCTGTTTATTATGCTTTAAAAAGGGTGTGTGTATTTATATAGCAGTATATTTGAAAAAAAAATCAGTAGGCTCTCTTTTGTGAAACAGCACAAAAGGCTTTTATATAGGCAGTATTAAAATAACTTACAAATTTAGATTTGACTGTTCAGATATTATAATCTTTGTTACATTTTCTGCAATGAAATGAGTTATTTATTGACATTATGCTAAATATAAAAAAGATTATTTGGAGAACTGAGATAGTCATATTAAATTCCTGATGCTGTTGCTTATTTCATATCAACATTTGACTATTTTTATTAAAAAAAGAAGGTGCACAAGTTGCATTTACTTTAAGAGTTGTATTAACTTTAATGAATCAGTTCCTTAAAACAGTGGGATCAATTTTTAGTCTGGTGCAAAATGTAACCTTGGTTTAATGAATATAAAGAGGTGCTCTGCTTGTATTTTCAAAGTTTAATACTCTCCTGAACCTTTTTGGGGAAACACATAGCTATCCTATTTTGAGAGAACAAGCAATTCAATCTTGTCCTACTTATCTTAGTGGTAACATTAATAGGATCTAAAGTTCTGTCTTCATTCTCATGTTTTTTTATCTCTCTTTCTAAAGGGCAGAAATCTCTTTTCTGGGTTGGCTTGGTTTGAAAGAGTTCTACTATATGCCTGTATTGAATGCAAATGATTACATTTTTATTCCTAAGTATTAAAATAATCACAAAAGCAACAAACTAACATGTTTTGCCATCTGTTGATAACAATTCAAAATGCTCTTTAAAAGAACTCATGTTTGTAGACAGAGAACTAAATAAATTACAACTTACCTTTGGCAACTATTTAACTAAAAATGACCAAATTTTGTTTTTCAACCAATTCTTCTTTTGTTTGCTATTCACACGTGTGATTTCTAATAAATATTTTCTTGTTGTAGGAGTATGGCATAGTGGAAAAATCTGACTGCCTGGAATCTAATATTGGAATCCAATATGCGCCATATTGTTGGGCCTGTTAATTAACTCTATTTTATTAGATGCCAAATAAATTTCACTCACTGAATGACGTATAGAGATACATATTTAATCCTATTGATTTCTGTGGGAATTAGAATTCATGTCATACCCCAGATTTCTCCATGTGGTTCTGCAGTTTGGTATGTTACATTTCATAGTAGAATGAATGAGCAGGATAACTGAATTCTCAAGGACATCCATTTTTTTCTCCTTATAACATACTTTGTTGTGAGGAATAAATATATATTAAGGATAGGCACTTATAGCATTACAGATATGGATTAGATCAGCAAGGTATTATTTGGATTAATGAGTTGTTTAGGATGGGAAGAATATCACAGTTGCATCTGTAAAATGGCAATGACTGTGTTTATCTTTATTTTTATGTCATAACATTCCACAGGTTGTGCTAAAGTGATGACAAAAAGAAACAAAAACCTATAATCTTCTCTTATCTTGGCTAAACTAAAGAAACAGGTAAACAATATGGTAACAATGGTATGTTCACAGCTGGAAAAAGATGTCCCATTCTGAATGTGCAGACTTTCTTCTGTTATCAGTCAAAAGAATGGCTTCTTTACTAGTCCACACAGAGATCTTGATTAAGTGGCTGAGAACATTTCTGCTGTAGCAGGCTAAGAGATAAAATGGCTTCTGAAAGTGAAAATAATCCAGTCATTGAGATTAATGTCAGCCTCTTGACAGGTGATTACTCTTGAAAGCACAATTCTTACAGAAGCTTCTTTAACCAGATTTATTGAAAGGGAAGAAGGAGAATGAAAACAACTGCACTGAACAGATCCAGTTTCAGAAATCATTTTCATTCCAATAAATGGTACTTATTTTGGGGAACTTTCTAAGTGCTTGGAAGGATTCTCCCAGATTTCCTTTTCCATAAATAATTTTTGTGGGCTTCTGGGAAGTAAAGTTTGACTTCTTTTGTTAGGAAACATAACAATACTGACTCATATTCTCTTAAAGACAGCTCTTGAAATTCCTGTTTGCTATCAGCAATATTACTCAGGGATACCTGAGAACCATACCGCTTTGTAGAAATAATTTTGAAAAAAAAATGTATATATCATCTACATTTACCATCAAGTCCAAAGTAAGGTGAAATCCTGAGGTGTTTTCAAGTAAAATTAGACTGAGGATTACCTAATGAGGGAAACTCTGAAAAGAGGACTTGCTGAGAGCAATACAGTTAACTTCTCGGGAAATAAAAATAAAGTTTGATGTCTGTGGAATTTATTTATTCTGACCTCCCAACAATCACACATATTGAACCCTGAGGAATCTATTTCTTCTTGTGATAATCTTTCATCTTTGTGTTACCTAGTCATAGGCTCAGCATAGATAGAGAATGACATAATTATGTCGCTTCCATCCTGTGAAAGGAAAGATGTGGAGGAATCAATAAAAGAATGCTTATTTCAAATTGCAGGCTCCAAAGAACAGAATATTTAGCAAAAAAAAAAAAAAGGCTTTTTACCCAAAGCAAGCTTTACATTTCCTTGAAGATGTCTTCTTACCATGACCTGAGTAATATTGACATTTCATTCAATGTGATTCACATATTCCCAAGCAGGTTTTGTTGCTAGTCAAAGCTTCTGGACTGTATATTAAAAGAGCTGTAGTTCTGAAGTTACAATAAATCTGTTTACTTTTCTCTCTTGTGATCTTGTTCTTCTGTAGCTTAATAAATAGTTCACATTAAGCCATAGTGATTCGATATTAATGTGAATTAGGTGTATATTAGGTATATAGATCCCAAAACCAAGGAACTGTATTGTATGCCAGACCAGTAGTGGGATTCAATTTTTTTTTACTGCCAGTTCTGTGGGCATGGTTTGATGGGTGTGGCAGGGGAAGGATACCGTAAAATCTCCAGTCAGAGGTGGTACTCAAACTACTCAAAATTTCTGCTCCCGGTTTTCCAGAACTGGTCAGAACCTGCTGAATACAACCTCTGTATCAGACCCTATTCCTCAGAAAACCTGCTTATCTAACTCTGAGTGGTATACAGTCCTGTACATCTGCTATTTGAATTAACAATAAACACAATATAAATAAGAACATCAAAATTAAAAGTAAAAGTAATAGCTGACAATACAACCATCCTTCAAGTAAAAAATCCGAGCATTCTAACTCATTATCAAGTAGAGAGATGCTTTTCTGGAACAGCTCTGAATGTCTTACCAACAGCTTGAATTTGAAAAGCAGATACCTTTAAGAGTAGACAGTTTGGTTTTTGAATATGCTGAAAGATATGCTGAAAGAATTAGATGATGGTCGCAACTGCTGATATAATTCATTCTATCAAGATATTATTTACAGGAGCAGTTGAAAATTTTGATCTCCTATTTTGTAAGTAGCATTTACCTGTTCTTGAGATTTGTCCTTTTTATTTTTTCCTGGCTTTTGAGTTAGCTGAAACATTAAAAGGTCTAACAGAGACATAGGAACCAATGAATGAATGAATGAATGAATGAATGAGGAAGGAAAGAAGGAAGGAAGGAGAGGGAGGGAGGAGAAGCTATTATAATGAATTTCACTGTCTTTCTGTCTCTCTCTCTCTCTCTTTCTCTCTTTGTGTGTGTGTGTGTGTGTGTAGGTTTGTTTTTCTCCCCCAAATCCCTTACATACATTTCTTTTCTTTTCTTTTTTTGCTTCCATGTTTTTTTTTACTTGACCAACAAAAAAATTATGTTAATAAAGCCCAAATAATGTCAATAAATTTTCAGATTACCACCTTTTTCAATTAGAAAGAACAAAAGATAATATAACCTGTTGCATTTACATTGTGAAACTGATGCTTTATTAAATATATTGTATTGTTGCATTTGGGTAAGAAGTAATAACATGCACTAACTCAAATCTCAGATTTAATATTTTCAGATGTTTATATTTTTTGGAAGTTTTTCTCTAGCACACAGAAGTTGACTTATAGCCAAAAAACTACTCAGCATCATAAAAACAAACATATGGCTCCAACTACTCAGTGGTTTGCAGAATTAATATAAATCAGCTATGGATAGCTTATGAACCATGCCTTCAATTTATTGATATGTCTGCAAATATATGTTTTGTATGTTTTGTTTCTTTTTTAGCTTCCCCTCCTCTTTTATTATTTTCTGTGTTGTGTTTCTTTGGTCTTTTTTTTAATATATATATTTAGTTATGTTTGTATCAGAGGTGGTATTCAGCAGGTTCTGACCATTTTTGGAGAACCAGTAGTGGAAATTTTGAGCAGTTTGAAGAACCAGCAAATCCTACCTCTGACTGGAGATTTTACTATATCCTTCCCCTGCCATGCCCACCAAGCCACACCCACAGAACCAGTAGTAAAAAAATTTGAATCCCACCACTGATATGTGGGATGCATGAATAATCAAGATAATAGTTTAGCACCCGAACACTTTTGCTTTCCACTAGTATCCTATCTGACTGCTCAGAGAGAATTGCCAGGGGGTTTATTGTGAGGTTCAAATTCTAATGAATCAGTCAATAAATCAAACATATAAACTTCTGTGATGAAAAAGGGAGGCATGATTTCTCAACATATGAAGAAAAGTGTTGGACTAGCATAAGAGAACAGAGATTCCCTTCCAGAAGCTACTCCTTTCATACTGTGGGATTTATCAAGTTGGCATGAAGCAATGGTGGGATTCAAACATTTTTGCTACTAGTTCTGTGGGTGTGGCTTGATGAGTATGGCATGGCTTGGTGGGTGTGGCTTGGTGGGAGTGCCAGGGGAAGGTTACTGCAAAATCTCCATTCCCTCCCCATCCCACTAACCTGCTTTCCAGCTCCATTCTCCTGTGCAGGACAACAAAAAAAGACCCAGCCAATCAGCTGGGACTCAGGCGGCAGAGAATAGATGAGGGCGGGGCCAGTCAGAGATTGTATTAGCCAGTTCTCTGAACCACTCAAAATTTCCACTACTGGTTCTCCAGAATTGTTCAGAACCTGCTGAATACCATCTCTAGCATGGAGGATAATCTAACCATTGAATGTATGAAATTTCTCTTCACCGCTGTGGGTGTGTCACTTTTATAGTTCTATTCCACTGAGACCCTCAACTTACAACCATTCATTTAGTGACCCTCCAAAGTTACAACAACTGAAAAAAGTGATTAATGGTAGTTTTTCCACACTTATGACCGCTGCAGCATCCCCATGATCAGGTGATCAAAATTCAGACGCTTGGCAACTTTCCCATATTTATGATAGTTGCAGCGTCCCAGGGTCATGTGATCACCTTTTGTAAACTTGTAGCCAGATGCACTTTACAGCCATGTCACTAACCCAACAACTGCAGTGATACACTTAATGATTGTGGCAAGAAAGGTTGGAAAATGAGGCAAAACTCATTTGACAACTATCTTGCTTAGCAACAGAAATTTTGAGCTCAGTTGTGACTGCAAGTTGAGGACTACCTGTACTTTTGGTCTGACTACATATAGATTAAATCCCACCACTTCATTACTCTTATTATTACTTGCCCTACTTGATGCAAGAGTCACAGTCAGCATTTGGTACAATGGATTAACATTACAGTCTCAGTTTCTCTCTTTCTCCCTTCTCCCTCCCTCTCTCTCTCTCTCTCTCTCTCTCCCTCCCCCTCTCTCTTTCTCTTTCTCTTTCTCTCTCTCCCTCCCCCCTCCCCCTCTCTCTCCCTCCCCCCCTCTTTTACATTTTTCATCTCAGCTAAACAAGATAAATATGCTAAAAACCTTTACGAAGTAACAGAACAATAGTTAAGAAATCTCAACTTGCTCATGAGGGGGAGGGAGGTTGTGTTTCAAATGAGACCCAGATAGATGGCAACACTGTTAGATGTTTTAAAATAGACTAGGTTTGCCAGGGAACTAAATTAACATAACTGGTGTAATGTCAGTGATATTAAAGTAATAATAGTGTAGGCAAAATGCAATAGTGTTCTATACAACCTTAAGTCAGTTTTGAACATGGCAAGTATTTAACAACAAAGAACTGAAAACCGGGTTTCATGACATTCTAATTGCTCTCTAATAATTGCATTTTGCTAGATACAGATGTCTGAATCTCAGTATCAAAGTTATGCTAGGGTATTTTCTCTTTGGAATGTGATACATTGTTGTACAACACAATATTCACTTGTATTGTGCACTTCTTTTTCCTCTTCTCTTCTCAGCATCCCCATTTTTAATTTAAAATAAACTAGGAAAGGCTGCTGGGGGAAGGCACAATCTACATGAGTTGCTCAGTATAGAATAGAATATTGGCCAAGTGTGATTAGACACACAAGGAATTTGTCTTGGGGTAAATACTCTCAGTGTACATAAAAGAGAAGATACATTTGTCAAGAGTCGAGAATCATAAGGTACAACACTTAGTGATAGTCATAGGGTACAATAAGCAATCAAATCATACTAGGAAACACTCCATATAAATCGTAAGGATACAAGCGACAGTCACAGAGTCACAAGTGGGAGGGGATGGGTGATTAGGAGTGATGAGAAGATTAATAGTAACAGTAATGCAGACTTTGTAATAGATGAACAGTGTTGAGGGAATTATCCCTTCACTCTTAGATGGTCACTCTTCAATTTTATCCTTTTCATTTCTCTGCATGTAGCCAGCGTATTAATATTCCCCCCCCCCCGTACAATGNTAATATTCCCCCCCCCCCGTACAATGCTACATCTATTCTGTCATATTTTGTTCCAATAGTTGCTATCTTACATCCAATAAATGGTTTTTCTGAAACCTGGAATATGTTACAGGAAACCTGGAATATGTTACAGGATGGTCTTTTTTTTTAATTTCTGTGGAACATTTTCTTCTGCAGACAACTAAACAAACTGTTCTCTATTTTCTGGATGAACTGTCTGGTAAATTTTCTCTTTGCAAAATCTTAGCAAAATCAAATAATGAGGATTTATATTTAAAAAAAACCATCAGAATAATGTGTAAAAATGCATAAATCTTTGATGGTGGGTGTCACACATCTTACATTTGGACAATCATATCTTCATGAAAGAACAATCCAGCAACATCTCAGTAATTACAATGCAAAAATAATCTATAATGAAGAACAGAGATTTCTAACAAGGATAATTGTATGCAAATTCTACTGTCATGTACACATATTTTCGCACTCTGCAGCCCACAGGTGCCATCCAAACTCATAGGATGCCCAAAGTCCTTCTGTGAGGGAGATGGGTGGTTCAAAACTGTAATGAATAAATAAATATATCCCCATAGGATATAACTGTTTTTCTAAGAAGCAAAACAAAAATAAACTTGAAACTATTGTTAGTGTAAAAGAAAACAATTTACATTAACATGTACTAGTTAGTGATAAGATATTTGACTGGAAGCCAAAAAATCTGATAAACTAGACCACGGGTCTCTAAGATTACTGGACATGTTGACTGGGAAATTCTGGGAGTTGGTCCAAAAGTCATAAAGTTGCCAGGTTTGGAGACCCCTCAACTGGACTAATCAGTGCCATGTCAGGACTATTTTGATTGGAACAGTTATTTATTTATTAGATTTTTATCCCGCCTTTATTTTTTTATAAGTAACTAATAACTAAAGAAGAAACCTAATACTCCTTTCTCTCCTATTTGCCTAACAACTACATCCTCTTTGAGGATCCTCTCTATACAACCCAACTGGGCCAAACCAGAAGCATTTCACCACCACTTTCATGTCTAAGGCAGGGCTAGAACTCTCAGTTTCTTGGTTTCTAGGCCAGTACTTTCATCACTGTACCAAACTGGCTCTCTGTTATAGTAACACTTTATCAATGTGGACCAGTGATGGATTTGTCTGAGATATTTTTTCAAGTTGATTTCTTGGAATGGGTTCAAACTTCTCTTATCTCACCATTGCCTTTGTGGTGGTTTTCCTCTGCTCCTGCATGGCATTTCCCTATACCCTACATATTGGCTCATTATCCAGAATGATTTAGTATGTATCTGGCTATTTGGCATGCTGTGCTAGTTCAGATGGAATGCAAGGGACTCCACAATGTCAGAAGAGATATCTGAATGTTCTGTAACAATGGGTGATAAGACTGTTAGTTAATGCACCCTTAATTTTGTTACATTGTTCCTTAAGCCCCTGTCACACTGCCCAACGGATGCAAAACATTTGTAAAAAGGACACAGCGGACGAGAAAAATGTTCCATCAGGAACCAGAGCAGCGGGACCGAGGAAAAAAGTGTTGCCAGTCCATTGTTATCCGCTCTTCAAAAAGGGGCAAAAATTTGCATAAACAGAGCGGATAACATGGAAAGGAACGGACGGGGGGAGGACGCAGAGCGGATGGAAGCGGAGGTGGAAGTGGAAGCATCCTTTGTGCATCCTCTAGGCATCCTCTAAGACATCCTTAATATCCGAGATAGGTCCCCTTTGCAAACGTTTTTTTCCGTTTTAAATGCTTTCTTTGCGTGCTGCATCCGCTTTCATCCTTTCTCCGTCCATGCTACTAACGCTGTGCGTCCGTTCCGTGTCCATTCCACTTCCTCCCTGTGTCTGTTTACCGCTGGAACAGAGATGCGAGTTGCGCGGGATGCCACGCGGATGCCTAGCGGATATAGCGGATGCGTAACGGATGACAACGGATGCAAGAACGGGATGTCCCCCGTATGCCTAGCGGATGCAGAATGGACGCGTTTGATAATTTTCCAACTCAAATGTTTTGAGCAGCTCAAAACCCTCTGAGCGGATGAAATGTCAATAGACGGATGCTGGACGGATAGAGAGGAAGCAAAACGGAGGCAGTGATAGCAGAACGGAAAGGCATCGCGTTAACCAACGGAATGGTAAGTGTTTTTCTCCATTTTACATCCTCTTTCCATCTGTTGGTGCAGTGTGACAGGGGCTTTAAATTCTATCTCTCTATCTCTGATGTATTATGCTTTTGAAGGGAAAAAGAGTCTTTGGAAAATTGAAGGGTGCTCCATCTACTAAAACTGTTGCTTTTTTTTTTGTTGTTCTTGAATTATACAGCCCTTCTCCTTAGCAGCTGCAGTGTGCACCTAGGAAATATATTTAAACACATGTAGTCCTTGACTTACAATAACACATTTAGAGACCATTCAAGGTGACAACAACACTGAAAAAAGTGATTTATGACTGTGTTTCATGCTTACAATCATTACAGCATCCCTATGGCCATGTGATCAAAATTCAGACACTTGGAAACTGAACTCATATTTGTAATGGTTGCATTTTGTCATCTTCTGACAAGCAAAGTCAATGGGGAAGCCAGATTCTATTGTTAAGTGAGACAGTTGTTAAGTGAGGGTTGGGGTTAGGGTTGTTAAGAGATGTTCTCTGGTAAGAAATGTCATAAAATGGGGGAAAACTTGCTTAACCAATGTTTCGCTTAGCAAACGAAATTTTGGGTTCAATTGTGATTGCAATTTGAGGACTACCTGTAGTTGCTAACATAAACATATTAACTATGCACCTTTTCCTTTTTAGATACAAAGTGCTGCATTGCCTTAATTATAACCAGTACAGAGCTAAACAATTTCTGAAAGAGAGTCTCAGAAGTGGAAAAACAGTAATGATGTAATTAGTTTTCTTTCTGTGATTAAACCAGAGATCAGACTAAGCATTATTGTGATTTGTTTGATTTTGGCTTAATGTTGTATGTGACCCCAGCCAGTGATTTGATCTAATAGAACAAATTCAGTCAATAAAAGTTTTTTTTTAACCTGAGGATAGAAAGTTGCCAATAATATCCTGCCATAAAATAAAGAAAATTCAATTTCTGATACAGGGTTTTTAAAAATTTTGTTATTTTATTTATCTTCCTGGGTTATAAGTTGTTTAAATTATGAATAATGTTAAACAAAGTTGAAATAATCTAAATTATTGCCTATTTATCCCTTCCTATAATATTGTATCCATTTTTACTAGGACCTAAACTTTAATGATTTGGTGCACAATAAATTAGCGAATATTTCTCTGATTCGACAAAAGTGAAGAGTACAGCATATTCTTTCTAGAAAGAAAAAGAAGACTATTGTGAAAAAAAATCCAATTTTACACATGAAACACTGAAAGAAACTATTTACTTTATTGGTTTGTCAAACATGTACAAGATAACAAGTATAGTGTGAACATAAACATGAACAAAGGAAGTAAATGCAGTTAAATGGGGACAGTAAGACAGGGACGGTAGGCACACTGATGCACTTATGCTCGCCCCCTTTAAGGACCTCTTAAGAATGGAGTGAAGTTCACAATAGACAGTTTGAGATTGAAGTTGTGAGGGTTTGAGGCTGTAACAACAGAATTGGGTAGAACATTCCAGGTGTTGACCACTCTGTTACTGAATTCATATTTTCTGCAATTGATTTTGAAGTGGTTTACCTTGAGTTTGTATCAATTGTTGCCCATGTATTATTGTGGTTGAAGCTGAAGAAGTCATTGACAGGCAAGACACTGTAGGAGACAATTTTTTGTACTATAAAATACTGTAGAAAAATTCAATGGATCCTTAAGAATTTTTGCTAAAGTCTTACTCAAGTGGGTGTCAATATTGACTGGAAATTCTGAGAACTACAATTCTAAAATGAATTTGGAGAGCATCAGGTTAAGATTAGAGAAGTACAGTGGTACTTTAGTACTCATTTTTAATTGGTTCCGGGAGGCATGATAAGTACCAGAAACAATGAATATCAAACACATTTTCCCCATAAGGAATAATGCAGTGAGTCACAAGATAGCTGATACCAACAAGCTCTGGCTTAAGCATTGAGTACTCAACAAATGATAAGTACTGGGACAATATTTCCATGTCAAAATGTGTTGAGTACCAAATTGAGTTTCAAAACAGTTGAGTACCAAGATACCATTCTATCTCTGATTACTTTTGCACTGATTCGATTACGTAGCTCCTGTATGTCTGATTCTTGAGGAATCTGAGAAAAAAGGACACATGTTTTTTGACCTCCATGCTAACTCCAGAATTGCATGGACATTGTGGCTGACAATCAATTACTGAGTATGAAAATAAGATTTCCTTTCTGGAAACTGAGTTCTGTAAATCAGCATAGCTGGCATTCATAGTGATTGCTCATACTTACTGAAATAAAAATCCAGGAAAAATTTAAAATAGATAATTAAAGATATTGAGTCAGGAAAGTATTTAAAAAATAAACAGGGAATTAGATTGCTTTAGATGCATGTTTCTGAAAAGAAGCATATGACTGAAAATATGGATTTTACTTGCTGGAAAAATATTTTTTTATAATAATAAATGATTGCTACACAAATAATCACAAGAAAGTGTGAATTTGCTAACTGGAGGCCCCTGAATTTTATTAGAAAGATTAGCTGAAAGTAGTATACAACCTCTATTCATTCCTGGGCACTTAGGTATATGTAACCTACCAAGAAAATGATAACCTCTGTGGGAATGATTTTTCCCCTCCCAATTCCACTCCACCAAATCACCCTTCGAGATTGCTTACCTTATACAGTAGTTTTACTTTTGCCTCTGGTGGAAATATCTACCTTACTGTTGTAAAGGAAGAGGTGGAGGAGGAAGAGACAGCTGGTTCTGATTTGGAAGTTCCAAAGCATAGACCAATGAATGATCCTTACAAAAAAAAAAAATAGTTTTAGCTGATGTAACAATTTCACATGAGCATATGTAATTTGCATTAAGAAAAACACTGTAGCTTCTTCAGAAATAGTGTAGGACAATATTTCCATGCATACATGAAGTTTATGTAAGCAGACTGCTCAGTGTATGTTATTTGTGTAGGCTGGCATTCCTTTTGCTAAGAAATTTCTTAGGTTGGCATTTCTTTTGCTAAGAAATCTTCAGATAGATTTGGGAATCTGTATAGGCTTAAAAAGGGGCGGGGGGGAACAGTATCCAGGTTCAGCCATCCCCATTGACTGTTCCATTTTCACTTGCAGTTATCTTCTGAAGTTTGAGAAGTTAGTGAGAAGCAAGATATTTTGATTTGGACTCTGTTGTAGTAGCATTTAACTAATAAGCTAGATCTACATCCATGATATTGCCTATGCAAAACCAGGAAGTAAATAAAAAAATTGTGTTAATTTCAAGCTCCATTAGGTACAATACCAACCAAATAGGAAAAGACCAAATGGTAGAGAAATTTATTTTCAAGTTTCTGAAGAGGTATTAAAATCAATGAAGAGGAAGTATTAATAAAATCTGAAAATGCTTTCATTGCCTCTTTTTATTATGAATGTTTATGGCAAACATTGAGTAAGTAATTGTTCTGTGCAAAAATGATTGCAGACAGAAATGTCAATAGAACTTACAGTATTGCATAGAAGACTATAGAAGCAAAAATTTAATTTCTATATTAGAAAATATAGAAATATAGTTTTTTCTATATTAGAAAAAACTTAATTTCTATTAGAAAATAGAAAAAATGAGGCAGGTGGGAGGGAAGGAAACACAATATTTATATGCATATTGCTTGTATGAAGGGTATATTTCATGGATTAATTATATATACACCTGTATCAACTATTAGAACAGCAGAGTTAAATGACATGGAAATGAAAAAAATATTAATTGATGGTATTCTACACAGTTCTGTCTTTACTGCTCTATTGTTTAATATATATATTAGGGGGTCCAACCTTGACAACTTTAAGACCTGTGTACTTCAACTGTCAGAATTCCTCAGTCGGCCAACGCCTCCAGATGCTAACAATACCAGAGGAAGGGACTGATGGGAAATTCTTCCTAAAACTTCACCGTATTTATCTAGTATTTATGTAGTGTGTGCTTCATTCTAATGAGATTAAAGTTTGTTAGGCACAGGGAAAACATGAGCTGATCAGAGCAGTATGTTTATTGCTATTTGCCTGTACACAGGAATCTCTCTAGACTGAAGCACATATTACTTAGCTTCTGGATACTGTGAACTTTTAGGGAGGATCTTCCTTCAGCCTTTTCCTCCCCACAAGAGACTTAAGATTAGTCAGCCATTTCACTCCTCCCCTCAACTCAGCCCCATATTCCACCATACCAAGGCAGCACTCAATACCAGTGAACACTCAGCTAATGTTAATCATTTATTTGTTTAGCTTTGTTTTTCATTATAATCCAATATTGTTGGTAGTTAGCAACAATTCGGTTGGTAGTAAAACGAAAATGTATAAAGTAATTGTGGTAAAAAAAATTGCAAAATTATAAAATCATAAAACCCAAAGATGTAGGAATACTCTACATTCCAAATATCATGCATTACAATAGCCCCTCTCCCAAGAATTGAATTGAAAATGTAAACTGGAAATCTGTCTTTTAGTGGGGTGGGGGAGTTACTTCAATATTGCTTAAGTGTGCTGCCTAAAATGGTCCAAATAAGGAATAACAGGACAAAACAAACAAATCCATTTTTACGGTGATTGTGAACCAGTAAATAAATAGAAATTAAATCCAGAAAAATGGTGGCTGAAGAGCTGAAGAAGCTTCTTGGAATGAGAAGTGAAATATCTTCAGAGAAAAACTAAAAAGTCTAGTTATCTCTTGAAAAAGCGCCTTTGACACAACAATGGTCTGGATGACTGACAATCTCCATAGACATTCATTTGATGTCTATGTAGCTATGATTAGTTTTGAGGTTTTTCAGTCCCTCAAAAGGATTCTCAGTTTTGAGAATGCTCTTGCCCCACAAGGAATATTAGATTTGTAGATGGTGACTGAGGTGAGGAACACATTTTCAGTGTTATGATTAGAGCAGCAATGGTGACTCTTCCTGATCCACCAATCCTGCCCTTAATTACAACTGATTTTGCAACAAGCAATTCTACAAATTGCAGAGTTCTGCAATTCTGCAAATTAGTGCAAAATGAAGCAGCTGGACTGCTGATCAGCACAATGTATAGGGATGTAATTTACATCTAATATGAAGCTCTACATGGAAAGATTTGGGCTAACAACTAGATGCTTTCTATGAACAAGTTAGGTACTGACCTTCGAATAGTTAATATCTGACTATCTCTTGGACCACCTCTCTCATAATAACCCTACCTAGTAATTAGAGGAGCAAGAGGGACCTTTTTTAATGATTTTAGTTGTAGCTATGATTAGTTTTGAAGTTTTCAATTGTTATGTTTTAACTTCTGCATTTGTGTTTGTAATAAGCTACTTTCAGTGGAAAAGAAAGCAGAAAAGCCGGCTAGAACTGGATAGAAATATCAATTTCCTGAAATAGAAGTGTATCAAAACACCTCTGCACCTAAGTTTATGTATTTTATTTCCAAGGTTCAAATTTTTGGCTATTGCCTTTGCAAATCTCTGAGCAATTCTTCCTTATCATTTCCTTATAAATTCAACTGAGTTGCAGCCAAGCAAGAGGTGATGGCCATTCCATCTGGCTTGTCACTACTTCTACTTATTTTCATTTTTCAAACTATTTCACCTGGAACATAGAAGAACTAATATGTAGTATGAGGGACTGGTACCCAGGTGTGCTATTTTTCTTTTGCTTGCTTGTCTCTTTCTTTTGTGATATGCCTTTTAGATTATATCAGGAAGCAACAATCTTGCTTTCACTAACTGAATGGAAACCAATCTAGGAATCTGTCTTTGGGGAAATGAGATAGGAAGTGCTTTCAGTCCAATAAGTAAACAAGCCAACTATTGGAGCATATTTCATTCCAGATGTACCTTAGCTGAGAAAGACCTATAACTGTTTTTAAAAAACCCAAACAGTTGTCATTTCCATGTGTATGCTGCTGTCAGTCTGGAGATCGGCTGTTTATCTATTCAGACCACATTAATAAAACTGTATCAATTATAATAGTTATATTCCTACATATCTCAGAATAGACCAAGAAATTTAACACTCAGTATTTAAATTTTGACAAAGTAAATGTTTTATGAATATAAAATGCCATCAAGCAAGCTATAGAAAATCTGAGATGGAATCTACAGAATTGTAATGTTTATGTGAACAATATTTGTTGATATACATGTGCACACACAAACACACATGTCCAACTGACTGGTTACAAATTATTCAAGTTGTTCTGAATATCTGTGAGGGTAAACTTTCAATATCAATTTGAAGTTTTAATCATTCTTAATGCCATGTTGTGGCAATTTACATTATTATTATTTAAATTTGCTGGTTCATAGCTTTTGCCCATGTTTCATTTCTTTTCCTTCAACACTTCTGTGTGTGTGTGTGTGTGTGTGTGTGTGTGTGTGTGTGTGTATTTAAATTCACTATAGAGAAATACTGAGACTTAAACAATTGCGCTGTAAAATAATTAGTTGTCAACATTATTAGGCTATGTGCCAAAAATATTAGAAAACGCAGATTGAAAACCAATTGCCACTCACTCAATCTCTGTGGGGTTTACCCTAAATTAATCCCATTGGAATCATTATAATTGTTTGAAAAAAAAACCACAACATACAATGTCCCTCCACTGCATTGAAATTAAATGTCATACTACAAGAGCCAGTAATAATGTGATCCAGTTTGGTACATTGTTTCAGGTGCTGGCCTAGAAACAGCTGCTAACTTACTATGTAGCATGAACCTTGTGACTATAATAGGATCTTTCCTTTCTTTATTCCTTCCTTCCTTGATCCAATAACAAAAATCTCATGGTTGCATAATGAATATTTTATTGTGAAAATAGAAGAAAAAGGATTCATTAGGGTCTGGGCCAAAATTTTGCTTGGTTTGAGTAGCCAACAACTACATTCAGAATTCACAGACACAGACACACACAGACACACAGACAGACACACACACATGCCAGTGGTGGCTTGGGAGGTAGGGATATTACCTGAAGCAAGATTTGTAGAGAACTAGAAGCCAAATGGCATAATAAATGGTTGTGGGAACCAGGTATGTTTAGCCTAATGAAGAGAAGGACTACCGGGTTACATAACAGCAGTCTTCCAATATTTGAGGGGCTGTCACAGAGAATAGGGGGTCAACCTATTCTCCAAAGCACCAGAAGGCAAGACATAAAACAATGAATGGAAACTAATCAAGCAGAGAAGCAACCTGGAATTAAGGAGAAATTTCCTAACAGTGAGGACAATTAACCAATGGAACAGCTTGCCTTCAAAAGTTGTGGGTGCTCCATCATTGGAGGTTTCAAAGAAGAGACTGGACAGCCATTTGCCCAGAATGGTATAGAGTTTCCTACTTGAGCAGGGGAGTGAACTAGAAGACTTCCAATGTCCCTTCCAACTCTGATATCTGATATCTGATATCAAACAGGAGGACAATCTAATATCCATTGTAGCAAAAATAGATGTGTAAGTCCAGAATAGCTTGCAATACCATGGACAGGTCACTGGACACCAGGAAGGCAGCCTGTGGAATCTTGAGGACAAATGATTCCTTCTCTCCTCTTTTCAGGCATTGGGCTGCCTTTCCTAGGTACCCTTTCTTCTATAGAAGGTGAAAGTCCCAATTAAAGAATGAATCATAAACCGTAAGTTAATAGACTTTGGTTCAAACTTAAGACCTGAATCAATTTTTCCTCTAGCATTACTAAACCAAAAGACATAACGAACTGATTCTCATTTAGACTGGAGTTGGGTACTAGCAAAAACCATGCAAATGTTAGCATAAGATGCATTCCCTTTCAGAATTACATAGTCTATACTTTGGAGGACAAATAATGTTGCATTGTAAGAGGTGTCATTTTATAGCACTAGGAAAAAAGAAGACAAGAAGAACGAACAACAAACTTAGCTGCTGAGCATAAGGAAGTATCCATAATTTGGGTTTAACTACTTTACATTCTCCACTGAATCTTCCTTCCATTTAGCTTCTATTTTAAAACAGTGAAAACTGATTAAGAAACTCCAGTAACATTTCTCTAATTAGTATAGCTGTTGTAATGGTGCATAGTATATGTTCAGTATATATGCATTTTAATTTCTACTTCATTTTGTTAATTGGTGTTGTGGCACCAAAAGGACTCAGGTCAATTTGTTGCAAGAATACTGTAGGAACATTATTTCCATAACAATATAAAATGCACATGAAACAACAACAGATGTAGCATTGAAATACTATTGATATTGAAGCATATTTATTCCTTCAGAAACTAGAGCTGACCTATACCCCCTTTGTTTTCAGAAGTATTTGCAGAAACTTGGGTACGCCTAAGGAACGCATTAAGAACCTGACTATTACTTTAGATTCATATAACCATGTAAATATAACTTATGGAGATTTCAACATTTCTCAAATCACAGTGTTCTGTGTTATGTGATAAATTGATTTTAATAAGTTAAAAAGAGTTTCAGGAAGCTATAAATGTCATTAATGAGAAGTTTTGGAGGAACGGAGTATCAAAACTCTTACTGGATATACATAAATCCTTTTAGTACAACTTGTAATAAATGTTTGAATTTTAGCCAATAGTCAAATTTTTATTGCTGACAACTTTATACTGTATATAGCACTCGTCTAAGCCTGTTGTGGTTAGCCGGCAGCAGGTGCCGGCGGGTGAGGAGAGCGAGAACTCAGATGAGGGGCCAGGTTCATTAGGAAGTGGACTGCTTTCAGAGATTGTAGGGGCTGGCAGCAGTGATGAGGAGGTTCCCGAGGAGCCTGTGCCAAGTGTGCATGCATGCAGGATTGCTCGTAGGAAACAGCAGCTAGAACAGCACAGGTGACTTGGGAGTAAGGCTGCAAAGTAATGCCCCCTCCTTCAAGAAGATAAAAGCCAGCTGTGAAATGAAAGTTCTTTGCAGAAGGCAAAGATGTTTTGAAACTCCAGCCTCGTGGACATTCCAGTATCCTGAGTTTGTATTTGAAGATTCNGGACATTCCAGTATCCTGAGTTTGTATTTGAAGATTCTTGTGTTGCAAATTATTTCTTGTCTGTTATCTTTTGGCAAGTTTGGCAAGGGTTGTGCTTATCACAGCTAATTATTTTGCAGAAGCATTAAAATATTTCTGTTCCCTTTGGATTGTGTTTGATTTGTTGGAAAAGGGTGTGGGTCAGAACAAAGCCATACTTCTGGGACTATGTATCTTTCATTTGAAAAAAATAATAATTCTGTTGGATCAGGCACTTGGTCATTTACCATGAACTACCATGATTGCTCTTATTAAATTAAATTAAAGGTATTAAATTAAAGATGTTGGTTCTGACCTTTAAAGCCTTTCAGGTCATGGATCCAGGTTATCTGAGAAACCATCTCGCCTCAGTGAGATTGGCCCACCCAATCTGAGATGGCAGATGGGGCAGGCTATGAACCTCATTGAGCAAGGAATCCAGCTGATGGAGTTCAGGAGAAGAGTCTTCTCTGCCTTGGCTCCCATCCTCTAGAATATTGTACCTTTTGAGGTAAGATCCACACCCATCTTTTTGGACTTCTGAAAGGGCCAGAAGATCTGGCTCTACTAAGAGAACTGGGGCTCCAGTTCATTCCACCCCATTTTGGAAGCAGTAAATGGACTAAAACCCCTGTTTCTCCCTGTGGGCTTCTTGCTTCCTTCCTTCCCTTCTTTGTTATTATTAAAGTCATTTTAACGTTAACATTTGTTCTAATATTTCATCATGTTGATTTTAATAATTGTAAAGCAGCCTAGTGTCACCTCTAGGAGAGATGCAGGGAGGCATATAAATTTAATAAATGAATAAAATAATATCAGTTTTCCCATTTCCTCAAAACATACAGATTAGACCAATCCTGGAAAGTATTTATTATTAATACTTCTATATTCAGATTACCTTCCTAGCTTCCTGTAGAAATACCTGGGCTGTTAAAGCTTTTTTCCTGCCCACATTGGTTACTGTATTATCCAATAATATTCCCCACTTTTAATTACATAATAGGGTGGTTTTTTAAAAAAAAATAGGCCTGAAGGATGGTCAAGGATAACCCATAATGGAACTAACATGGCATCTTCGCTTTGGCAGGCTGCCTTTCAATGTATTTTCTGGAAGTCCTAAGTCTTTCCTCCAGATCTTCTTCAGAATAATTGCTCATTCAACATCTGATTGCAGTATGGATAGCATTCTTAGATGAAGTTTCTGGCTCCTTCTTCTTCAGCAGTACAATTCTTTAAAAATTCCACCTCTACATGGCAGTTAGTCTCAATAACAACCAACACCAAGACAAATGGAGGCTGTTTTAATGATTGATTGCAGCATGAAAGTCTATGAAATAAATGTGCTCTTCATAGTTGTGTGTGCCATTTAGCAAGCTGTCAGCAGCATCTGTGAATAAGGTGTGGAGGGAGAAAATAGGATTAAGGATATTGTTACCTTAATCAAGTCCTTGCACAAATGTGAACACAACCTGTTAAACTTAATTTAGAACAGAATAATATGGCTCTTAAATTTTTGCTTCAGCATTTCACAGTTTCTTTTCCACCATGACACCCCTTTACTTCAGATCTGTTGGGGAAAAAATAAAAGTAACAAAAGCAGAATGAATTAGCGGCTAGGTGTAGACGTGGAAAAAGCAAATGGCAGTCAAGTTAAAGTGTGTATGTGTGTGTGTGTGTGTGTGTGTATGTGTGTGTACACGCCCACACACACCATACTGTCTTAGTCAAAGCAAAGAATCCACAGAATTAATATGCCATTGATGGCTGTGCTAATGAGGAGCTCACAGAAAACTCTGCCACTTGTGTGATAATTGCCCTATTAGCACAGCAGCCATTAGATACAGCATCTGGATGGTGCCTGTGTCTCCTTCACTAAGGGATGATGCATGCATTTATTTATGATTTCAGTCCTTAAAGTGTAAGCAAGATGAAATTCCTTGTGAAACATGAGAGTAAAAAAAAAACATCTGAGCCAGACATGCTGCTCTCATAAAATGTGCTGAAAATTAGTGCAGCAAAACTTTCAATTTAATGGGCCTTGACTTAACAGACTTTGGATTTAATGGACAACATTTGAGTTTGACTTCACTCCCATTTAGTGAACAAAACCCACTAAGTCCACATGCAGATGGCATAATGTGATAATTATGCAGCTGATGTAAATGTAGACAAATGACACATCTTCAGCTGTGATGGGTAGTTTGATTTAATGGACACCTATTTTCCCCCAAGGGTCCATTAAACTAAGATTTTTCTGTATCAAGAATTATCCATTTATAGCATTATCATTTGACGATTAAAAATCAGATTGTGGATTTGAGTAGAAATTAAATTCTGAGGACACTGTGGAAGAAACTATTCTTTTCCTCACCTTTTCAGTACGGAAAATGTTTACTTCAGTTTTTATTAGTCATGCATGTCAGAAGGCTCTGACCAAACCACTCTAAGCATGGAAATTAAATGGGGTCAGAAACAATCAGTACTTAGATGAGATGCTATCAGATGCTATAATTCTGGAGGGAAACCTGAAAGGTCCAAAACATCCTGAATGAAACAGTGGCAAAGCAGATCTATCCTGCGTCAAGATAATGGTGTCCAGGTTCTCAGAAGGAATGAGGTATGGTTGTATTCAAAGAATCATCAAGATACTTTAATAAATGTATGTTTCTTAAAAACTTTGTTTTTATCTATACATTTATTTAAAGGAAATCAATTTCCAAGTCAGCTGATAAGGATGATGATGATGATGATGATGATGATGATGATGATGATGATGACCACATTTATGATCATAATGGATGTTTATTGGAATCAGGCTTAATCAGTGGGACAACTTGCCTCCAGAAGTTGTGAATGCTCCAACACAAAAGTTTTTAAGAAGAGATTGGTCAACCATTTATCTGAAATGGTATAGGGTTTCCTGCCTAAGTAGTGGGTTGGAATAAAAACCTCCAAAGTCCCTTCCAACTCTGTTATTCTGTTCTGTTCTGTTCTGTTCTATTCTATTCTATTCACTTGCTGATCTTCCATCTTAGGAATCTGATCTTCAAACTCAACTGGAACCTCCTCCCCATAAACTTTCTTAACTATCATGAAGACGTGAGTTGATACTACACTCCCATCTCACATGTTTTCCATGATAAAGACAGTAAAAAAAACAGTGAGATGGAAAACAAATATAGCTTTACAAAGTTTTTATAACTTCAGTAAATATTTTTATGCGGCATCTATAATGATCTGGAATATACCTACCGGAGCTGTATTCTGGATATTTTTAGTTTTCTCTTCCAGAAGCAAGAATAATTATAGCAATTTTGGTCAAGCTTCCCAGTTTGATAATAGAAAGAAATTAGATACTTATATGGTTAATCCTATATATTCTTCTGCCTCTGTTCCTCTTTATTCAACTTTTACCTTGCTGTCCTCACTTTCTGGACTTTGGTACCATACAAAGCCTTAAGTTGTCAGATAGATCAAAAGATATTGACTTATCAGGGTTTTTTTTTAACATTATCAAATAATAATACATATTTTTATAGCAAAATATCTCCTCATCACATTAATTTGAAATTTTAAAATCTTTGCTTTTCCAGAAAAGGTATTATGTCTGCAAATGCCAACCCATTTTGCCAAGAAAAGAAAGTTGCTGCAACTTCTTTAAGTAAATACAATTTTCAAGGCATATTGAACAAAAAACTTTTGACTTATTTATTTCAAATGACAGACTTTATGCTTTGAACATTTAGCAATAACAGTAGCACTTATGTATGGTCCCATAGTGCTTTACAGCACTCTCTGGGCAGTTTACAATGCCAGCATATTGCCCTCAACAATCTGTGTCCTCATTTTACTGACCTCAGATGGATGGAAGGGTGAGTCAACCTTGAACCTCGGCATGATTGAACTTGGGGTGGGGGTGGATGGAGTTTGCTGCAGTATGCCATTCTAACTACTGTACTGGTGCTCCAGTCATTCTCTGAATTTTTTTTTCAGTTGTGTGAAACAAATGCAGTAACAGTTGGTTTCCAAAGATAATGGGAATCTAAAGCTTTGGATTTCAATACTAAATTTCTGATTTAACCTCACTATTGGATGGGGGAGGGGGATCTGACCCAAATTTTATGATCAGAACTCAACCTGATTATGAATATGATTATTTAGATTCAGCACCATTTTGATCCCACAATTCCCTTAAAAAACAAAGAAAAAAACCACTGTCAACTGGGTAGATTCTAGAATTGCTCAATCCAAGGCTGTAGCGACCCTGTTACCTTGGTAGCTTATCTGCAACTGTGAACTAATCTTGTCAAAGGTTCTCCAGTCAATATTCTGTAAACAGCTCTGCTATGTGAATGTCTAACAGTTCCAAATTTGGAACTTGCAGTTGCATGCCCTGTTTGTTTTTGCTAAGACCAAGTGTTCGCAGTTCAAATTTCAAGATCCTATTCACTAAGTCACACTCTGTTATTAGCATTAATGATATATGATAAATGTCTGCTAATTAGCTGGTGCTTGAAAATGTTTTCTGGTGACTGCTTCCCTTATGAACAATAACCCTATTATCGATTGATATTCCACTCCCCCACAACCACTTCCCAAAACAATGAATACTTTAATGGCTAATTTTAGAGAAATTAATTACATCTTCAATGATCTCGGGATCGCTGATTTAAAAAGCCAAGAGAGAGAGAGAGAGATGACTGTATAACATACTCCCACCCTCACTCAGTCCCTCATTCTCCTACATTTGTTTATCCTAAACAATGCACAACACTTAGCATAGTAAATTTGCACAGTATAAACAAATTTTGGAATTTTCCTCCCAAACCCCTCCTTTCCTTCTCATAATATTAGAGCTGAAATCTGAATTTACTATGGCATGTCATATTTCATTGGGTTGGAATGAATTTTCTATCTGAGCTAATGTTTATTTGTCCCTCTATTATGATGTGGCATATATGCTACTAAAGGTACCTAAACATATTATTTTTAAATTATTGTAAGTAACTTAAAAATATGAAATATTGTTATTTTCATATTTTTATGAAAAATATGAAATAATACATGAAAATAAGGATGTGACTTGACATTTTCCCCAGCAGGTTATCTCCATTTCTTTGTCAATACACATTGTCACAGAATACAAAACTCATTTGAGCTACCAGAAGCTACCTAGAATAGATGTAGGCAAGTTTGAGAGTTACATAGCTTTGGCTAAGGAAAGAAGCGGATTTGAGCTTATGAAGTATTAAGAGTTTGCAGCAGAAATTCAAGTCCAGAAAACACACAGATGACTGATTCAGCAGGATCATTAACTTATTTATAACATAATGTTTGAAATAAACTTTACAACACCATTTGTAGATTCTTTCAATGGAACATAAGCAAAAACACAAGCAGCAGCAGCTCAGAGCAGATATCAGTTTCAGCAAGCAAGGAAGTCTAGTTTCACTTTTAATTCTCAGCAAAGCACACAGAGCCAAACCACACCCAGGCTGTCAGCTCCCATTGGCTGATCTGTTGCCATGCTTGCTTTGTTAACCATGTCTCTTCCAGTTAATGAATATACTCTGACATGACAAAACTATGGCTTTCCTCACAATTAAACCAGAGGAAATTTTATGGAATATGCAGGATCAAATATTGCAGAGAAAGAGGAAGGGGGAGAGGAGGAAGAGGTTTATTGTTTTCTGGGAATGTTCCAGTCTATCAGATCAGTAGTGTACAGGACCTTAAAAAATGGAGCAGAACTGTTTATGCGCCCAGAAACAAGAATAAAATAAAATTCAAGGGAATTAAAGGGTTCAGTCTTAAGAACTGCATCCATTAGCAAACCAGATATCCTCCTCATGGCCTCTACTCTATAATATATAATTGCATTTATTTTGAAGGTTATGCAACATCCTTCCCCCTAGAATGTGCTTGGCCCCCAACCTCCTCTCCTTCCACAAGGGCCTGAAGATCTGGCTCTGCCAGTTGGCCTGGGAATCAAGTGGGGGAGAACATCACTGGAGGTGGCAGCTGGAATAACTTATCCCCCTCCCTCGTCTGCACTTCCTGCCCCTTCTCCGCTCATCTTCTTATTTTCATATGATTGTACTTTTATCTGTATTATTTTATTTCTTTACTGTTATTATTTTTACAACTCTTAATCCTTTTTCCCCTTTGGTTTTATTGTTGTAAGATGCCCAGAGAAGTCCCATGGTGAGTTAGACAGCAAAACAATTTAACAAATAAAATAAATGTTCTAATTCAGATTTCAAAACTGAGAGTGCCATCTGGAAGAAATGAATTACTGTTGCATAAGCAAAAGTCTGCTTTTGCAAGACAGCCATTGATGGTAGTTCATGATGGCTAATGAGCTGAACACCGATATAGAAACAGCCTTGAAAAGTTTTTTTTTTTTTAATCAATGTTGTATTTAGAAATATGGAATAGAATTAATATGGGCTTTGAATGAATGCAGACGCAGAACAGGATTTGAAAAGAGACGGAGGGGACTGGCTGGAATATATAAAAAGGAAGAAAAATTGTGAAGGAGACCCAAGATGTTATTTTATATGTTATCAGCAAGCTACCCATTTAGAAAGCTTCTAGAAACACTAATGAAGTTAATCTGAAGTCTCTGGACCTAATCCCTCCATGAATTCCCTGCCATCAGCCAATTGAAATTCTGGAAGAGGCATAATTCTGCTCCCCCAAAGGGCATTTGGTTAAAGAAAGTTGTGCTAAATTATTATGAAATTATTTAAAGTGATGCATACAGTTCCAAAAACACTGTATTGTGCTAGCAACAGTATTATATTTATATTTATTAGTATAGGAGTCTATGTGGCACAGTGGTTAGAGTGCAGTATTGCAAGCTACTTCTGCAGCCAGCTGCCTACAATTTGGCAGTTCAAATCCCATCAGGCTCAAGGTTGACTCAGCCTTTCATCCTTCCGAGGTGGGTAAAATGAGGACCCAGATTGTTGGGAGCAATATGCTGACTCTGTAAACCACTTAGAGCTGTAAAGCTCTATAAAGCAGTATATAAGTCTGTGCTATTACTATTATCACTTTGGAGAACAAATGGATGATGTTAAGATTTAAAAGTGGTTTTAGCCCACCTTTCCCAACATGTCTTCAGAAAATGGGTCTAAGCAGCCATATTGGGGAAACATGGAGACCCTGCTGCCATCTCTGTCACTATTAATAAAAACCATTGGTATAGGAGCATATCTGATTTGGGAGGCTTAGCTACTGCTGAGAATGTTATTTTCTGGATTCCAATCCTTCTCATTTTTCTTAGGGTGGGGACCAGTAACATACAGATTCTACTGAAAGAAGATGGTCCCTGATGTAACTAGAGCCCAAGCTTCAAAGGGTTTTACAGTAATTACTAGCACCTTGGTTAAGGCCTCTGGGTAATTAATGCAGCTCTTAAAGAATAGCCTTAACATCTGCCAGCAAACATACGGTTGTGTTCTGTACCAGCTACAGCTTCCAAATCACTTGCAAAATTCATATGTAAAGCAAACTGTAGTAGTCTAAGTGAGAGATAACAAATCACTGCCTTCAGTCTCTCCTGGTCCAGGAGTTGGTGGCCCTAGTAAGCCAACTGGGCATGTTCCAAAGGTACTTTTTCAAAAGGCAACTGGGCTTTCTTTGCTTTTGCTTGAAGACATTTAGCTTCTCATCCAAGAAGCATCTTCCACTGAAGAAGCTTCTTAAATGAGAAACGAAAAGTCTTCAAGCAAAAGCAAAGAAAGTCCAGCTGCCTTTTGAAAAAACTTTGGGACAAGCATGACCTGGATGACTGAGAATCTCCATAGACCTCCAACTGGGCATGGTTTCCATCTGCTGTCCTGGGAGGAACCATGAGTCCAGCAGAACCCCCCAGATTGTGCATGGATGCATTTAGTGAACATTTAATTCTTCCTATATTTAAAAGTTTAGCTTTGCTTAGTTTAAAACTCTATTATCTACAATTGATAAATTCCAGTTGATGTCTGCAGAACTTTAAAAAATCTTGCTGTAACATAATGACCTTAATTACCAATTATGCCAATACATTGAATTTTTCACATTCTGTTTGTGTCTTTGAAGTGACTAGAACATATTCTGTTTGCATATCTAATAATTGCAAGATGCACACTCTTAAAATTAAACATAATTTCTTATTGAAGCTCACACACCAGATATTAAGCAGTTTAAGCCAGTATTTCTAAATACCACAGAATCTTCCTGATCTCTAAAAAAATCTGTTCTATTTTCAAATGAGTTGCTTAATTGACCTTGGTGTTTAAACTTGGAAAAATGACTGCACCACACTGTTCCTTTTATTGCTGCTGTGCAAGTGAAAATATACTGTAAATATTGTGTTGGTCTGGCTGGGTAATAAGTAGTATTGCAGTTCCTTAAAAATGGTGCATTTAATCTAGTGCTTTTGAAATGGATACAAATCTCTTTCAAAGTTATTACTGCTAAATACTGGAAGTCAGTTCTAAAAAAAATGTTCTTGAGAATAAAAGGAAGCACTCACAACATGTAGGTTTGTGATGACCTATCCAAGTGAAGGGTAATCAACATTTATCTTCCTCCATTTCTTCATCTTGATACTGTCTTTAACTTAAACCTTGAGACTTACCTGTTGTCTTCCCATCAATTACAGCATGACCAATCTTTGAGCAACTCCACTGGCACCTGTGCCTCTTAATAATTTTTTACCAAATGGACATATTGCTGCCACAGTACTGTAACATTCTGCCTTTCACACTTCTGAATTAACCATATCCAAGTACAAAATCTATCTCTGACAAATCCGATCAAGTATCCATTTGCACGTATCTGCCGAGTGTTTGGCACTGTGTCTACTTTTCAGTGTGAATAAGTGTGACAGGGAATAAATGTCCTTGTGCCTTCCTAATTGTTTCACACTTTTGGTGAAAGTATAGAAAACTTAAGCATGGTTAATGTATGTAATACAGGATATGTAAGAATATGTTTGACATTCTCTATTCTACAGGAAATACTCACACTCGCATTCTCATCACATTAGTGTGGTTGCATTATGTCTTTAATCTCAGAAAGAAATTTGGATTTGGTTAAAATTTTGGCATTATGCTGAGTCATTTATTTATTTATTTATTTGGGATAATTAATTGTAAGCCATGCATTGTCCATTGAAATAATGGAAACATCCAATTGTGGTCATTTTCCAACAAAATGTGCTTGAATTGACAGAAATCAAAGTTACTTAATAAGTAGAACTAAAATATTATCCCTGAGTCCAGTGTATAACCCATTCAATATCATGTAACTAGTTCAAATTTTATGCTGGCTTGGCCACAATCCATTAAGGTTTCCTATCCAAATCTAATTCATCTGTTTTTAATTCCTGGAAAAACTGGAAAAGGTACTGAGACAAATTCTTCCTGCTCCTATTTCAGACTCAGTCTATACATTTATTGGCCTGGTCCAGCAGACCATCTTGAACTGCAACATGATTAAATAAATGAAAGATAAGTCAGACAAGCAAAATTCTTGGCTCTGTACTGATTATGAGGACAACTTTGGCAGATATTTTAGAAGGACTCTGCCTGGAAATGTCAGTACAAATGCCCATGGAATCCAGTCTGCTGATTTTCACAAAGATCAGCCTTTTGTCCCATGAGACCAAGAAGGCAAAGAACATTCCCATTCTTTAGTAGATGGAAGCAATGGTGGGATTCAAATAATTTAACAATTAGTTCACCCAGGATAAGGTTGGCTGTTGTGGGAGGCATGGCCCATCTCCATCCTCCAGCACCACCGCACATGTGGGATGAGCCTCCCACAATGGCCAACCTGACCCTGGGACAACCAGTTGTTAAATTACCTCCTCCCCCCTGCTGTCAAAATGAATCCTGGGTGCTGCACTGCAATGGAGAAACTGGCAATGGAGTATCTGGTATGACAGAAGGAGAAGTGGCAGGTGGCTGCCTTCTTCCCTCATGCCAGACACTCTGTTGCCTATTTCTCCATTTCAGCACAGAACCCAGGATCCATTTTGATAGTGTGTGGGGGGAGGGGGTAATTTAACAACTAGTTCACCTGAACTAGTGTGAACCAGCTGAATACCATCACTGGATGGAAGGTACTGTTAATAGGTGTACTGCTTTAGAACTTGTTTCTAATTCATAGTTAAAATAATGAGTGATTTCTAGAACTCTCTTTCTCTTATTACATCTCTTTGGAGCTTGTGATTGTTACCACATTTCATAAAGATTCCATGAATTTGTTATGTGTATTCCTTGGGGTGCCCAGAAACAGCTACTGTAGTCATAGTTATGCCAATTTCTGGAACTTTCATGCTCCAGAATGGCCACATGAATCACAGACAAATAAGAAAATGACAGGAAGGGAAGAACTCCATTTCTCTAAAAAATGGTATGGGTGCATTGTGATTATGCAAGGAAAGCTATTGATCAAGAAATGTCAGTGGTCTTGGATGGAAGTTCCAGTGCAACTGCTAGGTGGGATTAGATTCCTTCATTTCAGAGCAGCTGACCTCTTTCTAACCCATAGATTGCATCACCTTTCCTGAACTGTCTCTGAAAACACACTTGCTGGAGATTCTGGGAATTTCAGTCCTAAGCCATATAGAGACTTCCCTGTAAAAGAAGGCTACATTAACTGCTCCATCATAAATCCTTACAATCCATTAACTCTGATTTGGGCAATGTTATTGATTACATTGTTATACCTCAAAGTCTTGTTATATTACTACAAGCTGTAATCTTCAGAATGTAGAATTAAAGTATGTTATTATGATACATACCAGCTTCTTGAAATTGCTAATTAGGGGATGGCTGCCAGATTCTGAGCTCCCAAAATTATTGCTGTGATTGTGAGTGATGGAAAGCATGCTTCCATATTATATGTGTACCCGTTCTAAGCAATTCCTCCATAATGCTTTTACATCAAGCAATGACCAACATATGTTTGCAGAATTAAGATCATCAGCATAAGTCAATGTGTGGGTACCACAGGAAAATGATGCCATGAAGAATAAACTCCTAAGCCATTTAGGTATAAGAGAGCCAGCTTGGTATAGCAATGAAGGCCTCAGGCTAGAAACCAAAGGGAATGTGAGTTCTACATTTTTTGGCTGCATAACTTTGGGTCAATCCCTCTCTCTCAGCCCTTGGAAGCCGACAAGAGCAAACCACTTCTGAAAAATCTCACCCCCAAAATTCAGGGACTTGTCCAGGCAGTCGTCAAGACTTAAAAACTTGATTTGAAGGCATAAAAACAAACTTGCAGTTAAAGGTTAATTTAGTTAATATGAGTACAGGAACTGTGACAGATTATTCCTTTGAGGATGAGATAGTGAAGCATATTCTTAACAAGGAGAAGGCTGGCTATCTCATTAGAGGAGTGATCTTCAAATCTTTCAGCAGCAGGAGCTAGGATCTCTGTGGTTCTGGAAACTAATTCTAGGGTACAAGTGTGGGTGCCACAGCATGGCAAGTTTTGAAAGAACATTAAGAGATAAATAGTACCAAAACAAGCTATTTTTCTTTACTTCTATGATATGTACTGGCTGTTGAGTCAGGACTGCCTGAGTCAGAACTTTCTACAATAGAAAACATGTTGGAAACAAAGAAATAGCTTGGATTATCAGGCTGGTTTATATCAATCTTAAGCATGGGGGAAAGGACCCTGCTTTATTCACTGCCTTAATGTTAATTCTCAAATTAGCATCACCAATTTATTTTTTGGAAGGCAAAAGCCACTGAAGATCTAGGAGTAAAAGAAAGTTCCCAGAATTCCAGTCACATGACTTCTACATTGGCACTCAATGCAGATGTATCAATTAATTAAACTTTATTCTGAGGCAGCTTTAATAATATATTCTGAGTAGTGTTGCACTTAATGTGTACAGAATGGAATACTGTTGCCAGGGCTAATGTAAGGTGATTGGATAATAAGTTGCTGGCTTCTATTTTTTCCAAATATATTTTTTAAAAAACTGGATAAATGTACGTGCACTGTGCCTGTTCATTCGTCTGTTTGATTTATTTTATCTCTCCTTTATTTTTGGTCAAATGAAGGCAGCATGCATACTTAATGTCCCTGTCTTTATTTTCTCAAGAGGAAAAACCCTGTGGGATGGAATAGAATAACAGAGTTCGACTTGGAAAGGAACTTGGAGGTCTTCTAGTCCAACTGCTTAGGCAGGAAACACTATAACATTTCAGAGAAATCATTATCCAATATTTTCCAATGTTGGAGCATTCACAACTTCTGGAGGCAAGCTATTCCACTGATTTAACTGTTCTAACTGTCAGGAAATTTCTTCTTACATAGTTCTAAGTTGCTTCTCTCATTGATTAGTTTCCACTCATTGCTTCTTGTCCTGTCCTCAGGTGCTTTGGAGAATAGCTTGACTCCCTCTTCTTTGTGGTAGCCTGTGAGATATTGGAACACTGCTATCATGTCCCCTCTAGTCCTTCTTTCCATCAAACTAGACATACTTAATTCCAGCAACTATTCTTTATATGTTTTAGCCTCTATTCCCTTAACCATGATTGTTTCTTTCTGGAGAAAGAACATCTTTTTACATCGTGGTGACCAAGATAGTGTTATGGCAGTTAGGATAGTATTAGTCTGAGATTGACAAGGAGGAACTGAATATCTTTCTTTTAGGTAAATAATACATAGAAATTTATATTCTCTTGAAATGGCTAGGCTTGTAATACAGAATTATACAAAGACTTATTTCAATCACTAATGGGTTATATCTTGGTTGCACTTTGTTCTTTATGAGATAGCTAGAGTATATAAAGTGGAATCATCTCTCTCGTCTTCATTTTGTAAACAAATACTCCTTAACCTTGAGATGATCTCATTTCTATCTGCTATAGACAAATACTCCTTAACTTTGATACTATCTTTCTTGCCAGAGATCCTTACCCGTGAACCTCAATGGTCTCATTCTTGGCAGAAGAAGGTTCTTTTCTTGCTCTGCCTTGAATTAAGTAGTCCACTTCAGTTTTAAGTGGTCATGGTGATATGGTCACTTCCATATCCAGGTACTTATTCACTCTCCTGTTCAGGTCATAAAACTGTCACTCAAATTTGCTGTGTTGGAGACAGAACAATACAGTTGGACTGAAAGAGTAACTGGTCCAAAGTCACCCAGCCCTTGTGAGGACTAGAACTCCCAATCTTCTGGTTTCTAGTCTAACAATTTAACTGTTATACCAAACTGCCCTTTACTACTCATTTTTGGTAAGTCAGGCTCCTGCCTGTAGTCTACATATTAAAACAGCAAACTGATACCTATTTATTGGCCCGACAATCCACGTTTTCCCAGATACTCATTCACTCTCCTGTTTTTGCAACAACCCATAAGTTGAGAAACTGGGTATGCCAGAGCGCTCTCTCTTTCTCTCCCTCTCTCTCTCTCTCCCTCTCCTTTCCTCCTTCCCTCCCTCCTTCCCCCTCCGCCATCTCCCCCTCTCTCCTGCCCTCCCACCTCTCTCCCTGCATGTTTGAGCCAGTGTGGAGAGAGAGAGAGAGAGAGAGAGAGATGATGGAGATGGAGATGGAGCTAGAAATAGAGACAGAGATTATTATGGCAGAAGTAGAGGCAGAAATACAAATAGAGGTATAGGTAGAGAGAGAGGGAGAGTGGGCCAAGTCAAACAATGGGTTTCATGTTGAAAGCAGAAGTAGACGTCATGGTTTCCTGGTTTCTAACCTGATGCCTTAACCATAATTACAAATTGGCTTTGGACTGTCAGAGATATTGGTTGCTTTAATCCATAGCTGGTGCGTAGGGCCTTGGAGCCGTTGGTTTGATGGGGATATTTTTGATAAATGATACTGCTTAGCCACCTCACAACCTTGGTAAGATATCAAAATGTCATTGGATATTTCAGGAGGGAAAGAAAATAATGTTTAAAAAATCTTGTGCAGTTGTGATATTTCAAATCCGTTATTTGGTTTTATTAAAGGGCCTGTCACATTGGCCGACGGATGCAAAACGTTTGTAAAAAGGACACAGAGGACGAGAAAATGTTTCCCATCCGTTCTTTATCGCTCTTCAAAAGTGCCCCGAATTTGCATAAGCAGAGCGGACAACAACGGAAAGGAACGGACGTGGGGAGGATGTAGCGGGATGTAAAGCAGATGCTCCACGGAAGCCTAGCGGATGGAAGTGGATGGAAGTGAGGCATAACATCCACAGGGTTTCCGGGGGAGCACAGCGAAGCGAACACACCAGCCGGAAAGAGCGGATTGCAGAACGGATGCAGCGCGGATGAAGCGGATGCAGAGCGAAAGCCTAGCGGATGCCTAGCAGATGCTAATGGGTGCAAAGCGTTCATTGCGCATGTGGGGAGGATGGCATTCCCGTCAGCTTGCAGATATTAAGGGAAGCAGCTCGCAAGCAGGTACATTCAGAGAAAGAACTGCTTGCCAGACACAACTCTCCAGCCAGCGCCAGCCAGCCAGCCAGCCAACAATCATGGGAAGAAGAGAAAGCCTGTGGCATCTGCTGCCAGCGCCTGGCAAGAGGGACAGTGGCCACGCATCCTACCCCTGGCCCTGACTCTGCTTCTGCTAGGGTTTCTGCTTGCTGGGCTGACTCTTCTGGTGCTGGAGCTTTCTGCTGGTGGTTACTCTGCTGGCGCTGCTCCTGGTGCCTGCGGTGCTCTTCTGCTTGGTGTTACTCTTGGCTGGTGCTGCTCCTGGTGCTCTGGTTCTTGCTGGGCTTTACTTCTGCTTGGCGCTTGCTCGCTGGTCGCTCCTGGTGCTGGTCTTTGCTTGGTGCTCTGCTGGTGCTTCGCTGGTTGCCTGCTGTTGCTGCTGCTGGGCTTCCTGGTCTTGACTGGTTCCTGCTTGGTTGCTGCTTGGTGCTACTCTGCTGCTGATGATCTGGTCCGCTGGGCTCCTGTGCTCCTGGTCCTGCTGGTTGCTTCCTGGTGCTCCTGGTCCTGCTGGTTCCTGCTGGTCCTGCTTGGTCCTGCTGGTGCTTACTCTGCTGCTGATGATCCCTGGTCCTGCTGGTGCTCTGGTGCTCCTGGTCCTGCTGGTGCTGCTTGGTGCTCCTGGTCTCTGGTCCTGCCTGGTTGCTGCTGGTGCTGCTGGTGTGCTGGTGCAACCTGCTGCTGATGATCCTGGATTGCTGCTGGTGCTGGTGCGCTGGTCCTGCTGGTCCTGCTGGTCCTCTTATGCTGCTACTGTTGTTTGCTGGTGGTGTGTGGTGTGGAGGAGCAGCCCTACAACCTCGGAGCCCCTCTGATGAGGGCCCAAATGGCCCTGCCAGAGGGAAGGAAGAAGGCCATATGCGAGAGTGAGAAATGGGAAGAGGAGGCAGTACTCCATCGAAGAGGAACATGAGGATGAGGTGCTGGAATGGCTGAGGGAGAACGAGTATCTTTTGGCCGGAAGGGACTCAGGCCTCTATCGAGACATAAAGAGGAAGCAGGTGCTTGGAGGGAGAAGGCGGAGAGCCTGGGCTCACTTCGGAGTGTGCTCCTCAGCTGGTGGAAGCACATTGCACAACTGGTTACGAGCAGCTGCACCTCAGAAATCTGGCCAGGCCAGCGGTCAAAGCTGATGACCGGAGAGACTACGTGATGGCCAAGTGCAGCTTCTTGGAGGGTGAGATCTGCCACCGAGGAGCAGCCCCTCTGACAACCCTCTCTCTCAGGCAGCCGCAGAGAGCCAGTCCTCTTCTGGCCAAGAGTCAGCTCCTGTGTCCAGGCAGGTATCTGTGGAACGTGCCATGACGGAGACCCCCCTGACAGCTGCACTCCCCGTGGCGGAGCGTGTGGAGGGCACCCTGACGCAGTGGGAGCAAGGAGAGGGGACTTCCACCAGAGACCAACCCTCATCCACCCCCACTCACCTCCACAGAACGCAGGCAGAGAGCCAGACCGGAGGGGCAGAGCCACACTGTCCTGCTGGAGATCAGGGACACCATCAGAAGCACCATAGATCTCCTCTTCTCAGCTGGTACACACCAACGTCCATCCTCCAACGCCAAGCCTTCCTCACTATGTCAACCAGAACCTCAATGAACATGTCCGAATCACAGTACCAGGTGATCAACGACAGGATCACCGGTCTTCTTCAAACACCCTCAGACCCCAGCTAACCTTCTCCCACCCAGTCCAGGTCTGCTCTCCACCCGAGGTGATGTCACTGCCCTTCCAAGGCTTTCACAGGCCCTCACCAAACCAAGATACGGCTACCAGGAGCTCCACCAGCAACAGGCAGCCCTTCCCAGTCCAGGCAACAGGTACATCATATGCACTGGTGCCACTGATGCCACCGATGCCACCAAACGCCACAATGCCACCCAGCCACAGATGCCACCACATGCCACAGATGCTGTACCTGTACATGCTCTGTACGTGGTCCCTGAGGCCAGGTGGTGCAGAGTCAGTGCCACTTTGAGTCCAGGGTCTAGGCTGGTTCGGAAGTTGGTGCTCTGCTTGGTTCAAGCGTGGGTCTCAGCCGCTCCACAACTTCATCAAACATGGCTGGCGGCATCCTCAATGAAGTTCTGGAATGCACGAGGGTCTTCGTTCCTCAGAGCTCCACCATCAAGCTCTGCTCTTATCGCAGTCCATACTCGGCTCTTCTGGTGATCCATCTTCGGACCCAGACTCTTGTGTGTGCCTCTTTTCTTCGTATGAAACAGGGCAAGGAGCCTGTAGAGTGGCTTCGCACTGGTTTGTAGGAACGGATGGATCGGCACTACGCCAAAGCGCAGTGTTGTGATGATCGCTGGTGGAGATGACTGGATTGTGGGGAAGAGCAAGAGCAGATGAAGGCTGCAGAGGTCCTGCACGCAGGGCTGCTGGACTGAAAAGTGAGATCCAGGTGAGTGTCTCTCCCCTTCTTTTTAGAAATATGAGGTTTTTTCTGCTAGGTTCCTTTTTGCATCTCTAGGATCCTGCGGGACATCCTAAATATTCCGAGAACTATGTTCCCGTCTGCGCACGTTGTTTTTCGCATTTTAATGCTTTGTATGGAGCTGCATGCCACTTTTCATCTTTCTCTCCATCCATGCTACTAATGCTGGTGGTCTTCATTCCACTCCATTCTGCTTCTCCTGGTCCTGTTTATTCCGCTGTGGAGCGGATTTGGAGTTGCGCGGATGAGCAGTGGATGCGCTAGCGCATTAAGCAGACATGTACAGATGAGAGCGCGATGTTAGAACGGATGTTCCCCGTAATGCGTTGAAAGGATGCAACGGACGCATGTGGATAGCATTTTCACTGCAAAAGTTTGCTGCCAGCTCAAAACTTTTTGAGCCGGAATGAATCTTCGTAATACGGATTGCTGGATGGAGTAGAGAGGATGAGAAAACGGAATGCAAGTGAGTATTAGAAAAAAACGGAAAAGCATCGGATTTTAAACCAACGGATGGCAAGTGTTTCTCTCCGTTTTACATCCTCTTTCCATCCGTTGGTGCTGTGTGACAGGGGCTTAAGGTAAAGTTTTCTTTGGCCATTTGGATTTAGCTATTGGTTCTGTAGTAAATACTGCATGAAAGAAGACCATGCTTACAGATTTGAACCTATGTAGAATAGAAACCATGAATGGTTAAAGAGTGCTTAATTGTTTAATCCATGCATTTGATATATGGCAATGACCATGGGCGATAAATGGAATATTTCAGCTGTTATTTTTGTTCTGCCAGTTGAGTAGAAAACTTGGAACCTGTAAATCATTGATGACAAATGTTATTCCATTGGTTTTTCTCAGATTTCTCAATTGTTTTGCCTACATTGATCTCTTATATCAGGAATGTGGAAATTACATGTAACTTTCCAACATGCCTTTCCTGAACTGTGATGGGAAGACTGATCTTTATTTAAGCTAAGAACTGCATTCAGAAAGCAAGACAAAAATGTTATTTAAAGATTCTGAGTTTCTGATTCTCAAAATGAGTTATTCTGTTGACCCGTAGAGGTAGGTAAACAAAAGCTTTAAAGAAGGAGAGCACAACCCTGCCAGTGGCTTAGATTAGAGTGAATACATTTTTACAGTAAACAATAAACAACAGTGAATTAAAAAAAAAACCAAGAACCAATACAGGGCAAGTGTCTAGTATACAAACATATAGCAAACCCCACTCCCTGATGATGTTACCTCGTTGGGTAATGAAACATCTGCAAGCTCAGAACACAGCAAGGATCTAAAGTTTAAGCCTATTCTCTTCTATTGATATTTCTGCCCTGTTGCTTCTCTCTTAAAAATTTGAAGAACAAATTGAATAGAATTGATTGATGCTCCGAGGATAGAAAGTGCAGCCTCCGGAAAGCATTCTGGATATTTTTCTATTCTGCTTCTATAAAAATGTAACCTATGTTGCAGTAGTGACATTGTTATCGGTGTGGTCCAACATTTGCCAGAGGGGAGAGAACAGTCTATTTAAACCTACACAACATAAAAAGAGTTAATTCTTATTTTTCTGAACTTTACTACTAATGTCTACACAGTGATTTGCAGAAGTTCAGGAGGGATCATCAGCCTCTGGTTGACTGCTTTTTAATTCAGAGCTGTGAACCCAAGCAAGAAGTAAATGAAAGGTGGTCAGTCATGGGATATAGGAATTGGAAATCTGGCTAATGCAATTTACCTGGAAAATAGCATTCTTTACATTTTAGACTAAATGAATAACAAGACATTCCATACACACAGAAACCCAAGAAAAAATTTTTGATATTAAGCTGTAAGGGAGCCAAATAGAGGATTTTGTCCTTGTTTGCTGGAACTGGGTTTATTACCCTGAAATATTTAATATGCTCCCATGGAAGAGTACCCCTATGGTTTTATAGGTTTTATGGTTTTATGGTCCATTTTAAATTTGCTTGTATTTCCTCCTCCAACTTTATATTTTTAGGTGAATTGCATCTGCAGGAGAAAAGGGTGTATCTACACTTTGACTCAGCAGCTCCTGTATGGGGTGGGGCAGAGGAGTGGTATGAATTAATTGCAATTCTTAATCCTTCTTCTCAAGGATCTGAATTTTTCTAGATATTCCTCTATGTGCTTCAGTTGATTTTGAACCCTAATCTGCACATGCATTTCTGAATTTCTGAGTAACCTGTTGGGAAGTATTTAAGATATTGAAGCAAATGACTTGGCAGAAGGTGTCTTTGGAATTTAGCAAACTTGGTGTGGATATTTTTAAAATGACAGGAGTGAAAACTTTGCTATTGCAAAGTGGTTATTTGAGAACAAAGCACCGAACTCTGAAGAAACGTGGACTATTGATTTAAGATGGACTTGTTCAAAGAAGTATCGTGTTTCTAAAGTACAGAAATAAATTATTTTATGGCTGCGAATGTGGTTTTATATGACTTCTTCATAGTGCAATGGCACTCTCTTGAAAATCTATACCAACATTTCTAAGGAGTGGGATTGCCAGCCTCTTTCTTTCACATTGGCTGCTTAAATTCAATTGATTTTAAGCAGAATTTTTGAGTGAAAAATTGCAGCTTCTTTTCCTGAGATGTAAACAACTGTATGAATTCATATATTGTTTAAATAAATACTTTATGAGGTAGCCATTTTTATTCTGTCTGTCAAGAATTTGTATACTTCTTTTTATAACATTTATCTTTTAATCTGTATTCTTATAATTTTATAATCAGTTGTTTTATGTAAGTGCTGTTCTGTTGGATTGCTGTATACCACCCAGTGGGACAGTTATACAGTGTAGATTTGAATAATGAATAAATAAATTCAAATAGAAGTCTCTACCTGTGGTTGCAGTGCTGTGAAAGACATCTCAAATTATTTTCCTACTATATCAGAATTACAAATTTAGACATAAAATTGTTTCTTATTTTATCAACCCTGGAGGCTTGATGACTCATGAATTGCTGTCAGCCTCAACTGCTGCTTGAACATTAAATTGTTATCCTTATTAATCACAGTCAGTGCGATTATTCCTAGGTATTGTTATCATTTGATAATAAAATATATATAATTTAATAATAAAAAGCTGGTTTTGAAGGATAATGTGCTGCTGATTGATACCAAATTTCCACCTTCCCCACCCCATTTTTGTTGTATAATCAGCCTCAGTATTTCAACCTGCGAGTCTTGGCTTTATGGATTTGTTATGCTGAGTTGTACTTAACATTAATTCCAGCTCTGATGTTGCCAGTCAACAGAATTTTGCTGTGGGGAAATTAAATTCAAATGATACTCCTTTAGTTAAAGAGGATTAAAACTATGCCTTTTCATTCCTATTGATTCCTAATGACAAAACACTGGTAATCATCAGAATGGGTATATTATTGGGATCACATGTTTCTTCCCATATCAACATCCAAGCAACCTTGCTTTGTTCCTTTGAGCTCTCCAAAAGGGTGACAGTGCAATCATTTTCAAATGTTCAAATACAGACTGGTAATAAATTAAATATTTGTCTTTCCCTAACATTGTTTCGGCCTAACACTGATTTATTCCAAACATCCTGTTGCCTAAAAAATTAAAAACAAAGCAATTTTCCCTGTGTCTCGGGCTTGCATTTAATTTTCCTATTATGTAAGGAATTGTTTTCATTTTTTAAAACTTGTTTCCCATTGGATATGCTGAACCTTAAGGTTCCAGGTGAACCTTAATCAAATTGCATTCTTTGCGTGCCCTCTTCTTGATGTGAACCATCAGCTCATAAAATTTCTCATTATGTCTTTCCTTAAGATATAATAGGTTGTCTTCCAGAGAGCAAATATAATTTGAAGGAGCTAAATTATCCACTGTTTCTGTTAATTTAGTCCCTCATTTGATATGATAGGTTGAATGTGAGGAGGAACTGTAAGAGCGTCAAAGTTCGAACTGAAATGGTTAATCCATTAGAGAGAGACATTCTAGTGGTGAATTCCTGGGGAACTGCAGAGCTTCGGTATGTGAAAATTCTTCTTTTGTGTCTGTGATCAAAATGAAGCTGAGCAGAATTACAATGAAAGTAAATTGTTACTTGTGCCTCTCAAATCCCAATTAAATAAACATTATGCATTAAACAATGTTCTGGATTTTAATTAGGATAAAATGGCACCCCAAAACATTTATTGTTCATTTGTATTTATTCCTCAGTTTTTCCCAGATCTGGTTGCTTTTAGAATGTGATGTTTATTTGATTTAAAGAAACAGCAGAAACATCCATATCATATTTGGTCAATGAATTGTCAAATTTCAGCAGGCTTCTGGAACAATAAGGATAGAAGTCATAGAAGCAATGAGAGAAATGATTGATTATGAACATGTTGTTTTTGAACTTTACAATAATGTATTTATCACCATCTCCCAGATTAAGGTTGTGAAATTTAGTTCTTTATACCTACCCTTGCTGGGCCCTATTTTCTAGCCAAGTTGAGTTTTAAAAATGGGCAGAAGTGGTCCTTTTTCTTTTTTAAAACTTTTTTTAAAGGAAAAACCTCTTTAAGCATCAGATAGCTGTATGCCTCCAAAATAACAGCAGTAGCATTAATTTGGGAATAATTCTTAACAATTATTCCAAGTTGAGACTTATGTTTAAAACAGAAAGAATAAAAAACACTCTGTTCCATATCATTGTATGCAAACTAGAATCCTACATTTAGGTCATATCTCTGATTTTTTTTAGAAGGTCAAAATAATCTGCTGCAGTTTGAAAGAACCAGATGTGCAATAATAACTATTGCTGGATAGGATCAGAAGTATAGACATGTGTGGTGGTAACAAAATCATTATCTAGATGCATGTGATCTGAATGACTAGGCATTCCTTTTCAAAGTACAAAAGGGGTATGATAATTTTGAGTGTACCATCTATATTTGGTCTCAGGTCCGTGTTTCTATTTATAGACTGAATAAGAGTTTAAAGAGCCTTGGTGGCACAGTGGTTAGAGTGCAGTACTGCAGGTTATTTTTGCTAACTGTCGATTACCAGCAGTTTGGCAGTTCGAATCTCACCAGGCTCAAGGTTGACTCAGCCTCCCATCCTTTCAAGGTGGGTAAAATGAGGACCCAAATTGTGAGACAATATGCTAACTCTGTAAACCACTTAGAAAGGGATGTAAAGCACTGTGAAGGCAACTGCTGTCCAATATGTACCACTTTTTCACATTAGCATACTGTTTGGAGAGATACAGACTGAGGTCATATTGGAGAAGACATTATTAATTCCTAAATTCTTCAGGTATGCATATAACTGAAGACTTTGTATATACTACGTTAAATAACAGCTCTGACGATGTTACCTAGTGGTAAGGTTTCATGCTCAGAGAGCACCCACAGTTACTACATTATATTTATTCTATTCCTGTGCTACAAATTAGTTTCCAAAAGAGGGAGGCTTTGTCACTATAATATATAAATAATCTACAATAAAACTATCTATATCATTAAATTATCATTGAGATAAATTGATATATAAATTATTTCTATAACCCTTACCTATGCTCAAATATTAATTTCTTATGGCAGTCACACATATGCAAAGAATACATGGAATAATTATCTGCAAGTATTGTGTGATATTGCATAGTTTTATCTTTTAAATGTTGTTTTAAGAGACCAATGGTTAGTTATGAATATTTATTTATTAATGGTAGTAATTGTTTATCTTTATCTCATATATATTTCTGTGGGTATTTACATATAAGTTAATGATTTATTTTATAAACTAGCTTGAATTTCTTGTCTTTAACTGAAAAAACAAATACATTATATATTTAAGATTCTAACTGTGTTAAATAGCACAGTGAAAAACAAGAAAGTGAACATTTGGGCTAATTGGTTTTTTTAAATTAATCATCTTAATTTGTTATAGAGCATAATGAAAGATGTTTACTCAAGAACATCTGCTATATGACAATATACTTTTCACATCTTTAAAGCAGTTCTACTTGAGTGGCACAGCAGGAACTTTTCATTTAGATTTTGATGAAAAGTATTGTTTTCCTATAACAATCTTAAAGTTAAATGGGAAAGAAATTATAACTCTGAAGTTGTATTCATATTGCTCTCAAAAGAAACAACAGCAATAATAGAAGAAAATATTATTTATTCTATTCTATTTTATTGGCCAAGTGTGATTGGACACACAATAAATTTGTCTCAGAGGCAAAAGCTTTCAGTATACATAGAAATAACAAAGTAATATAAACATAAGTTACAATAGGAGATGACAGTGGGAAAGATGAGAAGGATAATATAATATACACCTATTACAGGGGTAAATATTCTTAGATATAGGACAGTGCTGTGGAAATTAGGTGTAATTCCCACAGTAGTCATCATTGCCATCCTCCTCCTCTATGGAATAATATATGGAATGCCACCTTGTTTTAGTGGAGGAGCTTGTATACATCAGTGATATTGAGAATATCCTGGTGTGATCCTACCTTCTAAAAGGGTTATCCATATCAGAAAGATCTCAGATGCAGTCTTGACTATGTGCATCTACAATGGGACCCCACTAATTGCATCACCTCTGGCTTGCAAAGGTAAGAACTAGAAAGATTTTTCATACCAGGTCAATTGTCACTTGGATCAACAAGGGCTGCAGCAGAAACTTCCTTTTTGGGCTTCTTCGGCGATGGACCAAAATCACGATCGTGCATGGTTTTGATCCATACTTGCTGCTGGAGCACCCCAAGCCACCCGGATTCAAGGCTGAGGCCACCACGTAGAGGTGGTGAAGGAGGGAGAGCTGTCAGCGGGGTTGAGGAGAGCTGCATCTCTCCTCCTTGGCTGCCCATTACTCCCTTTCCCAAATGTGGTTGCAGCAGTAGTCAGAAATGGCCACCTCAAAGAAGAACCTGACCGGACAGGAGGAAGTTTAAAGGAGAAAGCTTGATTGACCGGGTTGAATGGAGAACATTTATTTAAGGTACCTGGAACCTGAATTTTAAAGACTAATACTATTCCTAAAAAAGATTTTTAAGTGGCAAAAGAGAAAGGGAAAGGAAAATGGAATTGGCTTTTTTTTTCCTCTCCACATTGACATTTTAATTGACTTGGAACGTTAAGAAGAAGAGATTTGAATAAAAAAAATGATACCAATCCACTTTGACATTAATAGGCTATTTCTAGCTGAATAAAGTGTCAAAGGGATAAAGATTCTGGGATAATTTATTTTTTTAAAAAAGAAAAAAAAACAGTGGAGTGAAAAAGCAAAAAAGAGGGTGGAATCTGGAAAATGGAGGAAACCATCTGGAATTTAAAAAAAAATTGATAATGGATTTTTTAAGGCTTTTACAAGCCTTAAGCCTTTAAGGGCTTTGGCAAGGCTTGCAAAATATACATTGTAGCTTGAAACTTTGTTACATGATACACAAGCTCCTGGAAAGAGAAAGTGAGAAAAGAAGCAAAAAACAGTTTTTGGATTATTGGATGATTCCTGGAACTTTGGGATGGAGGATCGTAATGAAACAAAATAAAAGCAATTGGGAGTTGTTTCAATTTTTTTTAAAATGACATCACTCCTTTAAGAGTTAAATATGAGACTTAAAGAACAAAAAAGAACAAGCAGAACAGGGAAGAGGGTCTTTTTGGCTTCGTATTTCAAATTTTTGAAATAGAGATCTTGAACTATGAAAAGCAACAAGAAATGCTGGCAGAACAAGAAGGGCGGGACAAAGAAGAAGCCATCTTTAATGACCAAGCAATTTTAATCAGGGGTAAAAAAGGGAAAGGGAGTTAAAAAACTTAAGCATTGAAGCAACAACCAAAAAAAAGAGTAATTTGAAAAGTAATCATAATATCAGGAAGAAATAAGAAAGGAGGATCACAGAAGGAGAATCAGATAGAAAAGGGAATAAAAAGGGGAGGGAGAAGAAGAGAGGGAAAGGGAAATGAAAAGAAGCCAAGGACAGAAGGACAGAAAACAAGATATAGAGGTACAGGAAAAGTGTACAAGAATTAAATGTATAAACCTATTTAAAAGACACAGAGACGATGGTTAAAATTTTAATTTTAAGGAGAGAATTCTGCAAGGGTGCATGGGATAGCATTGTTATATTAGAAAACAGAACAGAGTTAGAAAATACGTTAGATGATAGAAAAAAATTCTATTGATGTGTCGTGGAATATTTCTTTTGCAAAGAGAATAAGGCTCTCAATTATTTAAAAAGAAAGTTTAAAAAAACTGAAAAGAAACATGGAAGATTTTTATCAGGTGACAAGATGAACTTGAATAAGAATAATAACTTTATTGACTACTGTTAATAACTATTGTTTGGTTTTTTTATTTATTAAAGACAGTAATAAGTAAAAATATGAAATATAGATAATTAAAGTGAAAGACAACTGATATTACTAGGTAATGTTTGTTAAAAGAAATAGAAATGTAAAGATTGTTATTATTATTAATGGCAGAGCTGTATTTGAATAGAATAATTATTCCATTTACTATTGTTATAGATAGATAAGATAGATAGATAGATAGATAGATAGATAGATAGATAGATAAATAGACAGACATGGATATGGATATGGATATGGATATATAGATAGAAATAAGAATATAGATAGATATAGATATAGATCAAAAATACAACTCATACAGAAGCCTGATGATGGCAGATGAGATTCTGCCAAAACGTTGCTACAACTTTTAAAGCACAACTACAATTGACGTGGGATAATACCCGAAGGAAGCTGAACAGCATATACAAAAATACATATACATATACATATACATATACATATAATATACATATATGTTTTTTTAAGCTTTTCGCGGGTACTTACATGTGTGCTGTTTAGCTTCCTTCGGTATTATTCCCATGTTCATTGTACCCCATGTCATTGTAGTGCTGTTAAAGTTGTAGCAACGTTTCAGCAGAATCTCATCTGCCATCATCAGGCTTCTGTAAGAAACATAAATATATATATATTTATATTTATATATATACACACTTTTTTCTTTTAAGAATTTAATGTGTATTTTTAAGGAAATGTACCAAGCAGAATTTGATTGAAAATAGGTATGTGTTATAAAATAGAGGTTAGAAAACGAATGTTATAACTGTAAAGGTGTAATTTAAATTTTTAAACAAGATTTGAAAAAAGATACAAAGGTATTACACTCCAGTCTAGTCATTACAGGGGAAAATTTGTTTTATGAGAAAAGATAATATGAAATTGTAAACAGGACAGACAAAAATATAAAAACATTGATCAGAAAGATTTTAAAAATTAGAAAAAGATATGTAATTGAATTAAGGAAGGAATGAGGTAATTTAAAATAAGACTATAGGAAGTAAAGAAAGGGAAAAGCTATTGAAAAAATTGCAAAACTAGTTATAAGATATGGATTAGAATGTATAAGATAAATATGTATTGAGTTTATGTCTGTATGGGGAAGTGATAACCCGGGAGCACGATGTTCTCAAAAAAAGATATTTTATTTGTATTTGTATATTTTGTGAAAACTTAAATAAAACTTTTATTATAAAAAAAAAACAAGGGCTGCAGCAGATAGATGAGCATCAAATGATACTGGCATCCCAATGTTCCTAGGCATCTCAGATTCTTTTTCCAGACAACCAGTGCAATGAGCCGCAAGACAATCGGAAGTGAACAAAATAGCAAATGAGGTATACAAATAAGAAGACAAATTTATTATGGATACTATCAAACTAGATCATAAGAAAGAGGCAGATGTTCCTATATGGAAAGAAAAATCCTCAGATTCAATTATTACTGAGCACAAGTGGATAGATTAGTATCACATTATTCTGAACAACATTTTTCCCCTGATGATAAATGTGAAGAGTAAATAATATATGTGTCCTTCCCAAACAACCTGACATTATAGATAATTCAAATTTGGACAACTAAAAGTGAAGGAAATTGTGGAAGCCTGAGAATAATGTAATTTTGATTTGAAACAACAGTAAATAACTTGGGAAACAGAAGCACACTACAATTAGCCAATAAATAAAAAAAATGGAGAATATCTTCTACATGTCATCAAAGGAATTCCAACAAAATCTATTAAAGAAATGGATAAACTTATATATTCCATTCCATCTCCAAGAATGGAGAAAATCTTCTATATGTCATCAAAGGAATTCCAGCAAAATCTATTAAATGAATGAACTTATGTAATCCATTGCTTGTTGTAACCAAAACTTGGAGTGGTGAGTGTTAATTTGGTATAGTAGTTAAAGTTAGTCTAGAAATTGGTAGACTGTGAGTATGATCCTATCTTAGACACACCACCAGTTGTTTGAGTTCAGACCAGTCACTCTCTCTTGGCACTGGGAAGAAGAAATGGCCAACCATTTCTGAAAATGTTTATTCTATTATTTATTTGTTCATTTCGTTGTTTATTAAAGTTTATGCTGTGCATCTCATTGACACTGCAACAAAATATTGCCAACAAATTGATTTATCCAGACAATCTCAAGGAATTAAGATGGAAGATGTGTGCATAAAGACAAACATATTAGAAAAAGCATTTGGAAAGAAAAAAGCAAAGTTAAAAAAAACACAAGCCAAACCTTCAAGTAAATTTGAGCAATCTGAAGAATTTAGGCTATGTTTAAAAAGAAAAAAGTTTAACTTTGTCTTATAGTATGAAAGAACATTAGATTCAGAAAATTTAGAATAAATGAAGCAATCCTTATGGCAGTGCTATTAGACTGAATTATTCAGTCTAAACAAAACACCGGTTAGTTTGGAACTGATCAATATTTCTGCTATAAAAGCCAAAACATTTGACTTGCTCACAAATCCTGATAAAGAAAAAAAAGAGAGTTAAATATGGAAAACTTTGTGGTAAAATGATAGATAGAATAAAAAAATATCCTCAATGCATAACAATGTTGAGAAAGAATTTGATGGAAGATGTGCTGACAACCACAAAAATGGTTCAAAAACACATCAAAAAGATCAAAACCAGCAGTGCCCCAGGAAGAGATGAACTGTATGGCTTTTGGCTCACACATTTGACAAGCCTTCTGCAGACAGCAAAAAAGAAGAGTAGATGGCACCTGGATGAACATCTCTAGTCGAGAAAAGCAAGGAAAACAAAACTTCCTCTGATACCTACAGCCCTATACTTTACCTACCGTTCATATGACTTAATAGAATCATGCAAATCTCACATACATTTATTCTGAAAGAAAATGCAGAACAAACTATAGACTCCTAAAAGGAGAATGGCAGAAATTTAAAACACCAACTATTAATCAACCTAAAGAGCCTCAAAGAAAAGAAAAAAAAATTGCTCCAATAGACAACCTTATAGCAGTATTGTCAATCATGTCCATAGGAATTGATGTAGAAAATCCAGCTTTACAAAAACCCAACAACTACATATCTGAAAAAAAGGTTTGCCATCTGTGAGCAATATTGGAGGGTTTGCAGTATTCATACTGATAGACACTTATAACATACTATACCAAGAGGTTATTTGAGTTAGCAGTACTTGCATATAGTCAAGTTGATGCAAAACAACTGGAAAATTTAACAAAATACCTTAATTTATAAATGGTGGTTTTAAGATTGACCAAAAAAATTAAATTGCCATACCAGTTGTAATTGGAGTTTGCCATATATTTAGACATTTAAATTTTGCCAGATATCATAATTTGGCTAAAGACTATCCTACCAGGAACAGTTTTTGATGACACCTCTGCCATATTTTAAAGGAATATATTTTTTCCTAGGACTGAGAGAAAATGAGTGGCTCTCCATTAAACAAATACCAACCGAAAAACTACAAATACTATGAAGAAAAGGATTGAATAACTAGGGTCTATTGTAACTGAACAATCAAAAGATTTTAAAGAGGGAATTGAGTTTGGTTTCCTTGAATTCTACTGGGCTGGCTTCTGTCTGTATAGATCTGCATATAATTTTGCTCTGTGAATAATATTTTGTAATTCAGAGGCATGTTGCATGTGTCATGATTATAAAGAACAAAATGTAATTTTATATAATAAGCAAATGTTTAATCCTGTAGGAATTCCTGCCTGTACTGCCAAAATATGTATATGAAAAAGTACTAAAGTTCCTGATTCATTCCCTTTGTTTTCAACAACCTTTACCATTCAAATTTTGCAGACCCATCAGAGCAGATATGAAGCCTGTTTATAATACTGGATGTTTCTCATTTTTTTACAATGTACATTCGAGGTTGGATATCTATGGCCTCTGGCTCGGATCTTGTATGCTCCTTGAAATTATTTACCCTATACTCTCCCAAACAAATATTCTATCCACCTTAACTATGGTGTCCTTAAAGAGAATGCAAGGTTGTAATTCTATGTCAGGCTTGATGTAGAATTACATGGTTTTAATAAACTGTAACAAATTGGACAATATTATAACACTCCATATGGGTGTCAGCCCATAAGTGTAACCAAATGAAGAAACCAATGCCATAGGGTCCAAAATTACTTTTATTGGTACAGCTATAGTAGCAGAATCTTTCAAGTCTAATATGCTTTCCTCCTCCCTCACTTTATTATCATGCATTAATTTATTGGAAAGGGCTCAAGCTGCACTTTCCTGATCATTGCCATTGTTCTATATGTAAATTGGGTTACTCCAAAATATGCAAACCTGATTGGTTAAATAATGTAA
>BHFT01027522.1:0-67244 GCA_004320025.1 Laticauda laticaudata
TTGGATGCTAACTGCATTTCATTGCCTGTATCCATGGCAATGACAATAAAGTTGAATCTAATCTAATCTAATCTAATCTAATTTAAATCTAAATCTAACTGTCGTAAGTGTGAAAAACGATCATAAGTGCTGTTGTAACTTTGAACCATCACTAAATGAACTGTTCTAAGTGGAGGAGTATCTGTATTTGATGATTCCCAATGAGGATGCAACTGTTCATGTGCTGCCTCCTGGTGGTCAGTTTAGCCAATTACACTCAAAGGTACAGTAGTACTATAGTGTGTAAATAGCAAATTGGATTTTAAATATAGGCAGTCCTCAACTTACTCAACTTACAGCCATTTGTTTAGCATCCATTTGAAGTTGAAAGAGACTGGAAAAAAGTCACTTTTGACTGGTTCTCACACTGAAGACTACTGCAGCCTCTCCATGACCATCTGGCAACCAGTTTCCAATTTTAAAAAGCCCATTGAAATGAATGGATTTAACAATCAACATATTTGCTTAACAACCATATTGTTTGCTTAACAACCACAAAAAAATGAAGGCTGTAAAATTACTTCCAGCCCCATGGATTCCTTGACTTACAACCACAATGACTTACAATCATAATTCCAGGTTTAATTACAGTTGTAAGAAGGAGTATCTTATGGAAATGTTTATAACATGATTTGGGGTACCCAAAAGGCAACTGGACTTTCTTGGGTTTTTTCTTTGAAATTATTTCACTTCTCATCCAAGAACTTCAGTTCTTTACTTTAGCTCCAGCTTCTTGGAGGAGAATTAAAATGTTTCCAGAGGGGAAAAAAACTCAGAAAATCCAGTTGCCTTTTTTTTTTTTTGGGGGGGGGGGGGGAAACANTGGGGGGGGGGGGGGGAAACACCTTTCGGACAACTGCAACCTGGATGGTTGAAAATCTCCATATATGTGATTTGGGGCATTCACAAACTCTTAGAATTATTGCCATCAAGTTAAAAATTTGAAAAAAGTACCATACAAAATTCTTTTTCCAGAGGTAAAAAGAATTATTATTATTATTGTCATTGACTTCTTGTTGTTTACATCTTTCCCATATGGTTGCTAGCACTAATCTCTTTGCACTACAGCAAAAAGCATATTAGCAATTCTACTATCATGTTCCAATATCATTTTCAAGCCCAGGGGATGAAATCTAGATTGAAAAGAAACCATTAAGCAGAGTAGAAAAAAAGGGATAAAGGAAAAAAATTCTACAGCATCCAGGATTTCCAGCTGTTTCCCCACCTTATCCTCCCCCCTTGCCCCGCTACAACATACAGACACAGTTTTGAAGGCAGCATATCGGCCTGCTTGGAAAATTGAGATCACTGCAACTGAAGAAAATATATCACTGATCTCCCAATCTGGAGACTTCACTAAAACAAAATTGCATTAATCCATCTTTGTGGGTTTACATTTCCAAAGTTCAGTGTTATTCTTATGGGAGAGATAGCGACTGATGTCTCAGTCTTCACTGTATTTGTAATCTGTTTTCTTGGCACAAACGTGTTGGAACAGAATGAAAAAAGGACTCTAAACATGGACAGAGCACATCAGAGAATAAGGTGAACTCGATCAGCTTCTGACTGATCCATGTCAATTTCTCAAATCATCTTTGATGGAGCTGACCTTAACTTTTTGAAACCAAGCAGTGTGAGATACAGGTAGCCATGGCCCCAGAATTTCTCTACCTTCCCATATCATTAGACTAACATTTAAATCAGGGGCCTCCAACCTTGGCAACTTTAGGCCTGGTTCCCATTGTACATAGAAGCCATAAGTGAAAAATCATGATCATAGTCATCATAAAAATACATTCATCATTAATCATAAGATGCAACACTTAGCGATAGTCATAGGATACTAAATAAGGAATCAATCAACATAGCAACAGCAATAGCACTTAAGACTTATATACAGCTTCATAGTGCTTTACAGACCTATCTAAGTGGTTTACAGTGTCATCCTATTGCCCCCAATCATTTTGACCGACCTCAGAAGGATGGAAGGCTGAGTCAACCTTGAGCCTGGTGGAATTTGAACTGCCAAATTGCAGGCAGCTGACAGTCAGCAGAAGTAGTCTGCAGTACTGCACTCTAACCACTGCGCCACCCAGGTTCATAAATACCACCTTAAATTATTTATCAAAATAATAAAGGTGTGATACAAACAACTAACTAACTAAATAAATAAATAAATAAAAAACATGAAGATTAAAAAAAGGACATGACCTCCTTTTGCTGGAAGTCTACAACCCTACTTTTAGATGTAAGGATACTGTCCTATGTTGCCATTGAAGCAATATCTATATGATAATCTACTTATGTTCCCCTATGGAGGAAAAAAAAAATACATCATTATTATACATCCTTCATCGATTATCAAACAAAAATTTGACTTTAAAGAAGCAGGATAGGAAAAGTACTGACATCTTTGAACTTTGGTGCTGAAGAACACTACCATGGGCAGCCAAGAAAACTAACCAATGAATGATGGAACAAATCAACTAGGAGTTCTACATCAAGGCACAAATGATGAACCTTAGATTATCCTGTGTTGGATACATTATGCAAAGCCAGCTTTCTGGAAAAGGGTCTGAAGTTGGGGGAAGTGGAAGGGAAAAGAAGAGAATGTCCAGAAGGAACGTGATATTACAGTGACAATGAATGCACCATTGAGAGAGCAGAATCAACAGGTTAGGACAAACCTGGGTATTTTATGCCCCCCCCCCCAGCTACATCTGGTCCTTTGGCTGTCCCTGTTTAACTGGGTGAGGTTAACTGAAAATTAGAAATCAGATATAAAAATAAGTGCACCACAGGGAGTGAGAGAAGAACCAACTCAGGTAGAACTCTGCACAGTCCCTGTGAGCTCTTTCAGACAGCTTGCACCCTCTTGCGGCCCCCTTGGGAAAATTAATTGCCCACCCCTGGGTTAGGGACATTTGTTTTCTTTATTGTATGGCATGTTCAAATCATATTTCAGTAAAAAGGAACACAGGGGTAAAATACAAACCAGAAAATAAAAAAAAACCTGAAATCTTAACAGGAAAATTAGAAACATATATCTAAAGGCCCTGTCACACTGCCCAACGGATGCAAAACGTATGTAAAAAGGACACAACGGATGAGCAAAATATTCCATCCGTTGTTATTCGCTCTCAAAAGGGGCAAAAATTTGCATAACCGGAGCGGATAACACGGAAAGGAACGGACGCGGGGAGGACGCAGGCGGCAGATGGAAAGCGGATGCGGAACGAAAGCCCAGCGGATGGAAGCGGATCGGGAGCGGATGACACATGCGCTAGGCTTCCGGGGAACCTCAGGCAAAGCGGATGCAGAACGGATACAGCGGATGCAGAGCAGATGCAGAGTGGATGAAGCGGCATGGCAGAGTGGAAGCCTTAGCGGGATGCACAGCGAAAGCCGAACGGATGCCAAGCGTTTAATTGGCGCATGCGGGGGATGCATTGCGTAAGCCACACGGATATAAAGGGAAGCAGCTCGCATATGACCAGCATTCGAGGAAAGACCTGCTGCCGGATACATAGCAGTCCTTGCCTGCCCTGCCTGCATGCCTGCCTGCAAGCCTTTGCTGCCAGCCTTCCTGCCCAGCCTGCCTCCAAGCCTCCTGGCCAGCCTCCCTGCCAGCCTTGCTCTCTGCCTGCCTGCCAGCCTTGCTGCCAGCCTGCCTTCCAGCCTCCCTGCAGCCAGTCTTGCCTGCCAGCCTTCGGCGTGCCTTGGCCTTCCTGCCTCCTTCCTGCCAGCCTTCCTGCCAGCCCTTCCTGCCAGCCTTTGGTGCCTGCCAGCCCTCCCTGCCAGCCTCCCTGCCAGTCAGCAACCCTAAAAACCATGTGGGTAGAAGCGAAAGCCTCAGCAACCTGCCGCCATCCCTGGCAAGAGGGACAGGCCACCCTCCCGCCCCCTGTCCCTGACTCTGCTTCTGCTGGGGCTTCTGCCTGCTCAGGCTCGCTCTTCTGGTGCTGGAGCTTCTGCTGAAGCTTGCTCCTGGCGGTGGTGCTTCTGCTAGTGCTTACTCTGCTGAAGCTGCTCCTGGTCCTGCTGGTCCTGCTCGTTCCTGCTCGTGCTCCTGGACTTGCTCGTATTGCCGAGCTGCTCGAGCTCCTGGTCTTGCTCGTCCTGCTCATCCTGTCGTTCTCCTGGTTCCTGCTCATTGACTCCTGGTCTTGCTGGCCGCTGCTGGTGCTTACTCTGCTGGTTGCTGCTGCTGATCCTGGTTCCTGCTGTGTGCTGCCTGGTGCTGGTGCTGCTTGCTGCTGCCTGATGATGATGATCCTGCTGCTCTGCTGATGATGATGATATGATCCTGCTGTGATGGTGATGATGATGAGCATGATCTGCTGCTGCTCTGCTGCCTGCTCGGTTTGGAGAGCAGCCCCTACTACCTGGGAGCCCTCTGATGAGGGCCCATCTGGCCTGCCAAAGGGAGAAAGAGACGTCATGGGGGAGGAGAGAGCAATACTATATGAGGAGGAACTACGAGGATGAGTGCTGGAGTGGCTGAGAGAGAATGACTATCTGTGGTGGAAGAGGACACCGGCTTACAGCGGTACAACCAAAATGAAGCAGGCTGCTTGTGAGAGAGTGGGCGGAGAGTATGGGTTTACACTTTCGGACTGTCACTCGGCTGGTGGGGAAGCACATGCACACCTGGTACGGAAGCTGCCACCTGAAAGAAATCTGGGGCCATCGCGCCACGGTTAGACTGACAGAGACCAGAGAGACGCTACGTCATGGCCCAAGTTGCAGCTTCCTGAGAGGGGAGATCCGGCCACCGAGGAAGCACCAGGAGCCCCTCTCACAACCTCTCCTCTCCGGCAGCCTAGCTGAGAGTCAGTCCTCTTCCAGGCCTAGAGTCAGTCCCTGGTACTCCAAAGCAGGATTATCTGTGCGAGCGTTGCCATGTGAGAGAACACCCGCGGCACAGGTGTTGTAACTGGTTGGTGGAGCGCACATGGAGGCACTACCCTGACTGCCTTCATGGCGGTGTATTCGCGCATGACCACGCTGGTGGGAGAAAGGAGAGCGTCGCTGCGTTTTCCACCACAGCCATAGCCCGCATCCACCACCCCAGCTCCACCTCCACAGAAAGGCAGAGAGCCAGGACAGCAGGCAAGGGCAGAGCCACACTGTCCTGCTGGAGATCAGGACACCATCCGCACCAGCATAGATCTCCCTCTCTCAGCTGGTCAACACCGACTCCTCATCCTCCAACCGCAAGCCCGTCCTCACCTATGTCAACCAGACCCTCAGGAACATGGAGGAACCCCAGTACCATGGTCGTGAGAGGACCGGGATCACCGAGCTGCTTCACAACCCCAGATCCAGGAGAACCTGCTCCCACCCAGTCCAGGGTCTGCTCCTCCACCCAGGTGATGTCCCTCCCATTCCAAAGCCTTCCCACAGCCCCTCCATCCTACCAGGGCTACGGCTACCAGGAGGTCCAGCAGCACAGGCAGCAGCCCTTCCCAGTCCAGGCACAGAGTCATCGGGTGGACACCGTTTTGCCACTGGTTCCAACTGATGCCACCGGATGCCAGCCACGCCAATGATGCCACCGATGACAGCCGATGCCACCCACGCCACCGATGCCACCCATGCCAGTCCTCACCCAGCTGCCAGACCAGACAGCCCCACTACACTACTCCTTCCTCCACCCCCACAGCCAAGCCCGGCCTCAGTACATCTGTCATTAGTACTGGGGCTGACATCCCATGGCATGGGGCAGGAAGGACCTCTCAGCATCACGCGGTCTGAGCCAGCTGTCCGAGAGCTTTCTCAACACACCGTCACCTGTTGTCCTCTCAGGGCCAGGGCACCCCCAGTGGGGCTTCAGACCAGCACTGCAGCAGCAACCACCTCCACCAACACCTGGACCCTTCACCCCTGAGACTGGCACACTTCCGAGTGACCGTGAAGGACTGCCAGAGACTGGGTGTGGACTTCATTTGGACACTTGACTTGGGGTCATTTTTTTTTTACAGCTTGTTGTTCAATAAAAGTTTATCTTTGATTCACACACTTGCTTCATTTCTTTTTTTTAATAAAGTCTTGGTGGAAACTTTAGAATTGGTTTAAGCCTTTTGCATGCTGGTGGCGATGGTTTAAGATAGCAGTGGGAAGGCAGGGATACCTTTGGGATGGGTAATAGCTGTCGGATACAGTGCAAGCATAGTGGGACTGTATGGTTCACCCTCCCAGGTGCCACACCTATGGCCCTTTACATTATCAATAATAAATGTAATAATCATCCACACATGTCAACACAAACACAACTCTTTATTAAATGCCCTGTTCATTGTAGGCTCACCCAACATACCATGCGCCCCAATCTCATCCTGTGATGAAGAGACAGACTGAAGGAAGCACCCCATTAATCTTCTATCCTTCATCCTGTCTTGCCAACTCCACTGCTCCGGCTGGGGAGTTGCACCAGTGTCTCAGGAGGTTGCGCTGCTTCTTCCCTTTCATGTGAGGCTCTGTTGGGGCCTTGCACATCCTCAGGTGTTCTATCAGGTTTCGCCCTTGCCTCCATTCCCCAGGCTCCATGTCCCCATTGCCTTGTTGGAAGGTCCACGAGCCTGTTCTGCAAGACACTGGTAGCGGGTGCACATTGAGATTGTGCAGGATGCAGCAAGCTTCCACGATCCTCCTCACGGCTCTCTGGGCGATGCTGCATGGTGGTGAGAAGTACCTGAAAACCTGTTAGCCAGGGATGCCCAAAAGGCGTTCTCCACACCCGCCCTTGGCCTGTGGACAGCCTGTAGTTGAAGATCCTCTCTTTCATGGGTGAGGAGTCCTGGAAGTGTAGGGCTTCATGAGGTAGGTTCTGAGGGAGAAGGCGTCATCCCCCACGATGAAGTAGGGCACCATCTTGCGTGTCGTTGGGGCAGGGGGTCTGGATCTGGGAAGCCCATGATGAGGTTGCCTTCAAGCCCCTCCCTTGAGGTCACTTGGCGTCTGTATACCTCGGGCATCTGAACCATGAGCCGTTGCCTGAAGCAATCGATGTACATGAACTTGTAGTCAGCATCGACCAATGGCAAAGAGGACGGATGCTGAAAGAAAGCCCTTGTAGTTTCAATAAGTGGAGGCCCGACCTTGGCTTGGTGCTTTGCAGGCCATGTTGCTTGCCATCTATGCTCCCAACGCGTTGTGTGGGGAAGTTCCACCTCTGATACCACTGCTCTGCAAACTTTCTTCCATCCTTCATTCAGTGGAGGGGCACTGGTAGAAGCTCTTCCAGGTATTCTCGGATGATGGCCTGCCACCACTTCTCTGACCACAATGCTGATCAGTGTTGGGTGGCACCACCTCCAGCCATACTGCATGCTCCTGTAGGTGGTCCCTGAGGCCAGGTGCGCGCAGAGTCAGTGTCACCTTGAGCCCGAGGTTCCAGGCTTGGGCCGGAAGTTTGGTGTTTGCCTTGCGTCAATCCTTGGGTTGTCAGCCGCCTGCACAACTTCGTCAAACATTGGCTGGAGGCATCCTCATGAAGTTCTGGAATGCACGAGTGTCTTCATTCCTGAGCTCCACCATCAGCTTGTTTGTACAGTCCGTACTCTGCTCTTCTTCATGATCCATCTCTCGGACCCAGATGCTTCTTGGCCGCCTCCTTTTCTTCCTCGTAAGTTAGAGTTCAACAGAGCCTGTAGATGGCTTCGCACTGTTGCAGAAAGGATGGGTGGCTGCCAAAAGGACTGTGTTACGAATCCACGGTTGACATGACTGGATGCTGTGGAAGAGCAAGAGGTCAGGTGAAGGCTGCAGAGGTCTGCACCGCAGGGCTGCTGCGTCTGAAAGTGAGATGCAGGTGAGTTGCTCCCCCTTTTTATAGGCAGTATAGGTATCCCTTTGCATCCTCTAGGCATCCTCTAGGCATCCTCTAGGCATCCTTCTAGACATCCTTAATATCCAAGATAGGTCCCCTCTGTGAACGTTTTTTTCCATTTTAAATGCCTTGTTGTTTCCGTGCTGCATCCGCTAGGCATCCGTTTCGTCGCGTCCGTTCCGCGTTCCTCCCTGCGTCCGAGCGGCATGCTGAGTTTGCTGCAGATGCGGAATGAGCCAAGCGGATATAGCAGATGCATAAAGGATGCCAGAACGGATGGCCTAGCGGAGAATGCGTTAGCGGATGCAGAATGGACGAATTGGCATACATTTCCGCGCAAAAGTTTTTTGAGCAGCTCAAACAAATTTTCTGAGCAAATGAAACGTCCATAAACGGAGTGCTGGACGGATAGAGAGGAAGCAAAACGGAGGCAGTGAGTACAGAACGGATACATCGCATTAACCAACGGATGGCAAGCTTTTTTGTCCGTATTACATCCGCTTTGCATCCGTTGGTGCAGTGTGACAGGGGCTTAAGTTGCCATTATATATTTTTTTACTTCATTTGATGCAGGCAGGAAGTCAGTGAAATCTCCATTATAGGCCTTATTTTGGCAGTCTGACACTGTATGTTGAATAGTTTGTTTTTCGGGCCCCCAACAGGAGTGGGATTCTCCAGGTTCGCACCTATTCGCTAGAACTGGTTGTTCACATTCTAAGCAGTTTGGAGAATCAGTTGTTAGAATAAATTAATGGCCTAATCTGGTAAGGAAGGCAGGAAGGAAACATTCTGGTGTTGCTTACAGAAAGTGCCTCTCCCTTAACCCTTATTACATTTTTGGCAGGACTAGACTTCCTGTCTCAGGATCATCTCTGGAGTTTTTTTCCCCTCCTTTGCTGGTACTTTGCTTGTATGGAGTGACCACTCAAAGTTACAATGGCACTAAACCATTATGACCATTTTCCACACTTACGACTGTTGCAGCATTCCCAAACTCATGACAGGCCAGGTGAGGAGATGTGTGCCTCGATGTGAGTGATATTGAGTTGGCCACACCCAGGCAAAAACATGACCACCAATCCATGTCTACCCAGTCACATGACCACCAAGCCATGCCTACCACCTAAGCCATGCCCACAGAACCAGTTGTTAAAAATTTTGAATCCCACCCCTGGCCCCCAGTCACAATTTGGTGATGGTGTTTTTCCCTGTCTATAGAAGGCATTTGTGCATCTATTATGACCAGTGAGAATTCGTTTCAGTGTTTTTCATATCGCATGGGGGTGCTCAAATAGCAATAGCATTTAGACTTATGTACCTCTTCATAGTTCTTTACAGCACTTCTAAGTGGTTTACAGAGTCAGCATATTGCCCCCAGCAATCTAGGTCCTCATTTTACCAAACACGGAAGGAGGGATTAAGTTGGTCACAATCGAACTCCTGGCAGTGGACAGAGTCAGCCTGCAATATTGCATTCAAACCACTACGCCACCAGGGCTCCATATTCAGGTGGTTTTACCAAGATGGGTTAGGGACAAATAACCATGAAGAAAATCTATGTACTGCAGGGATGGGGAACTGTGGCCCTTTTTCTAATTTGTGGACTTCAACTCCCAGAATTCCTAAGCCAGCATGCCTGGCTCAGGAATTCTGGGAGTTGAAGTCCACAAATCATCCCTATGCCTGTTTCTAAGTTGACATTAAGAAGGCTTGCTGTCAGGGTTCTGACAATTGCCCTCATTAAATCATGAGTCTCAAGCCAAGCTTCAAATTAATCCAAAAGATTTATTAGAAGCAACATGTCTGGCACAAAACCTAAACCATATGAAGCCAATTCTGAGATACGTAGTTAACTATAACCTATGACCCTGTTTCCCTCCATCCCTCTGGGTGTGTCCCAAATAGATCCCCACATCTGATCTACAGGACTGCTAGGAGTCAATAATAAATTGATAGCACATAATCAGTTAATCGGTGGAAGAGAACTGCCATCTAATCTTTTACCTCAGCTATCAAAATGTCTTGGTTAGGCCTGAATCTGGTTTGGTTTGTTTTTTTGTGTGTTGTGTTTTGTTTTGTATGCATTTGGGGGGCATTTTTTGAGCCGAGAGTGACGCTGCGAAATCTGCAGGATGGAGCAATTGAAAGAATAATGGCGTTTCACGTTGCATATTTGTTTGCCGATATTTGATTCACTTCAGAACTATGAATCAAGGAAATCTTCAAGTACCCCTACCTGAAAGCCAGCCAAGCAGCATGGGCAAATTAAATTTCCTCCCGCTTTTCATCTTCACATTATTGACCTGGAGGTCTTTTCACTAAATATTCTCCAAGTGTAGGAAGAACCCACTCAATCTCTATTGAAAACTGACATTACTACATTATTTTGTAAAGTGAAGAACCAATGTGACCCTCTACCTCTGACTAAGCTACATTTTCCAATCTCTTTCATAATGGGCCATGCAATTTCCTTTTTTTCAGTCAACATCGTCCTCCATCAATGTTTGCATATAAGGAAACAACATACTTGAGTCAGGGAACTCCAGAAATGGGGCAAGATAGATAAAAAGAAATAATAGGTACAGAGTATAATATAATAATATATAATAAATTTATTTAAAAATAATAAATGGTACAGGATAAAACAAATAATAAATGTTACAGGGTATGCTGTTTGAGTTGGGGGTTGGACTAGAAAACCTCCAAGGTCCCTTCCAGTTCTATTCTGAATTAAATAGAACCAATGTATTTCTATACATCAACTTTTAAAATACGTAAGTGGTGGATTGCATCCAGCCCCCGGTTCTTTCTTTGCTCCCCTAGCCAAAATTAATTTCCAAATGTAGCAGCAAACAACCAAATTTAACAAATTTTGGTGGAAACAGTTGTGATAAGTCCTCCCCCTTTCAAAAAACAAGGGACACAAATTTAGTAATTCCACTTACAGGAACCAGAAGCACTACTTAGGTGACCATGAAGACACAGATAAACCTCCAAGTGGCCTCAACGACCCTCTAAAAGGATGCAAATGACCAGCTGTCTGCAAGGAATATAAACCCTTCCATTCCCCACTATCTTCTCAGAGCTGAAGAAGCTTCTTGGAGGAGAAGCGAAATGTTTTCAAAGAAAAAACAAGAAAGTCCAGTTGCCTCCTGAAAACAAAGGAACCTTTGGGACAATGGATGCAAACTAATCAAGGAGAGAAGCAACCTGGAATTGAGGAGAAACTTGTTAACAGGGAGGACAATCAATCAGTGGAACAGCGAGCTTGCCTTTAGAAGTTGTGGATGCTTCATCACTGGATGTTTTTAAGAAGAGACTGGACAGTCACTTGTCTGAAATGGTATAGGATCTCCTGTTTGAGCAGGGGGTTGGACTAGAAGACCTCCAAGGTCCCTTCCAGCTTTATTCTTAATGAAACTTTCAAGTTGCTAAGGTTAAAAAGCAGTGGGGTAGAAGAAGACTGCAGTTGATAGAGAAAGAATCTGACACCACCGCACCTCATTCATGAAAATGACTCTGTAATCCTGTCAGCCTTTCAAAAAAAAAATGTGAAATAAAACTTCTCTTTCTCTGCAGCAAAGAGGAATAGAAAAATTGAAAGAAGGAAAAACAAGCAGCATAATAAATATCCAGTTGTCTTCTCAAAGAAGACTGATGATATGCCTCGTGGTTATTCTTCATTTTTCTTCCCTTGCATATTTGGTCTGGCTCAGAAAACTCTTGAAATGAAATTTGAAATAAAATACATTAAGGGACTATAACTTGACTGGCACTGGATATTGTTAACCAACAGGGCTGGTTTCTTTTAGGCTTGTTCCGATGTTGATACAGCCTTTCAAATGAGCTATAATTGAGTTAATGTCATCGTACGTATTTATGGTTATTGTCTCTCAACTGTCTGGTATACAAAGGAGGCTAGGTGGAGTCTCTTTGCTGGAAATGTGTCAAGCCAGTAAAAAAAATATGTGGATTAAGGATTATCCCTAGGATGGTTTCCTTGGATTTGGCTTTGCGAATGGCATCGGGGCACAGAAAAACAGGCCAAGCAAATAAATAAATAAGTGGGAAACTAGTCTAAACATCTGGATGCAGACACCACACGCTCTGCTTCAGCTCCCATATGGAGCAGAGAAAAAAACAGCCAGATGGTAACCCTATTTTCAATCGGGGCTGGGTGACAGCGTGGGGTATTTCCAGTTGCTAGGGAACCGCAGTATCTCTTCTTCCCCAGAACCAACATGAAATGTTCTATGTAGTTTTGGAAAGACAAATACCATCTTGTGATTGTTTCTAATGTCTGGCTGGAGAGGGGGGAATGTAGCTGGAAAGGTTTCAGACCTCATTGTCTACAACTATTCCCCCCCCCCCTCAAAATCAGCCTGTCAGTTCTACCAGAGGCCTGATCAACTTGCATCAGAAAGGAGGAGAACAGGGGTGGTATTCAGCAGGTTCTGACTAGTTCTGGAGAACCAGTCGTGGGAATTTTGAGTAGTCGGAGAACCGGCAAATAAGACCTCTGACTGGCCCGCCCCCATCTACTCTCTGCCTCCCGAGTCGCAGCTGATCAGCTGGGTCTTCTTGGTTGCCCTGCACTGGAGAACGGAGCTGGAAAGCAGGTTTAGTGGGGTGGGGAGGGAATGGGGATTTTGCAATAACCTTCCCCCAGGAGTGGGGGTGGAATGGGGATTTTGCAGTATCCTTCCCCTGCCATGCCCACCAAGCCATGCCACGCTTAAACCGATAATAAATAAACCGATAGTAAAGAATTTTGAATCCCACCACTGGAGGAGAAGAGGTATTTTGAAGGGTGTGGCTTGGTATATCCATTTTCAATATTACAGGTGGAGTTACGATGTTTTTGAAGATTCTCAGTCATCCAGGTCATGGTTGGCCCAAAGATGCTTTTTCAAGAGGCAACTGGACTTTCTGGTTTCTTGTTTAAAGATAGCAAGGTCCACATTTTGGACAGAGAAGACTGCTAGTTTGAAGGAGGGGGTCAAAGAGGTCATCTTGACATAGTTGAGATAACTGAATAGCCTATCTCAACAGAAAGAGAAGGATACAACATCATCTATCTCCAATCTGGAACACAGTCCTTTCAACAGTTCCAAGAAGGCTCCACGCCTATTTGCAGCACCCAGGTGACCCTGAGGACACAGATAAACCTCCAGGTGACCTTAACGACCCAGTAAAAAGATGCAAATGACCAGCTGTCTGCAAGGAGTATAAATCCTTCCATTCCCTACCACTCAAGCAGAGCTGCAGAAGCTTCTTGGATGAGAAGTGAAACATCTTCGAGGAAAAACAATGAAAGTCCAGTTGCCTCTTGAAAAAGAACATTTGGGACCTGAGTTACAACAGCTCATTTAGTGACCTTTCAAAGTTAAAATGGCACTGAAAAAAAGGGACTTGGTCCATTACAGCATCCCTGTGATGGATCACATGATCAAAATTCAGGCACTTGGCAACCGGCTCATATTTATGACTGTTGCAGTGTCCCGGAATCACGTGATCCTCTTTTGCAACTTTCTGACAAGCAAAGTCATTGATGAAGCCAAGTTCACTTAACAACTGTGTCACTAACTTCACAGCTGCAGCAATTCACTTAACTATTGTGGCAAGAAATACACTTCACTGTCTCACTTAGCAACAAAAATTGGGGTTCAATTGTGGTCATAAGTTGAGGACTACCCGCATATATTTAGTTGCTTTTTTCGAGGCTCTCCCACACAAAACAATATTATCGGCTACCATTCAAACAAAATCAAAAGGAAAGGACACTTCGGCAAGAAAAACCAAAAGTACACATACAGACTGGGTGAAACCAGGCTCAATAGCAGTAACTGTGAGGGGGATCTTGGAGTCTTCGTGGACAACCAGCTAAATATGAGCCAGCAGTGTGCAGCAGCAGCCAAAAAAGCCAATGCAATCCTAAGTTGTATTAACAGAGGGATACAATCGAGATCAAGGAAGTACTAATACCACTCTATAAAGCCTTAGTAAGACCACACCTAGAGTACTGCNGCAACCAGGATGATTAGGGGACTGGAGGCTAAAACATACAACGAATGGTTGCAGGAACTGGGCTTGGCTAGTCTAATGAAGAAAAGGACCAGGGGAGACATGATTGCGGTCTTCCAATATTTGAGGGGCTACCAGAGGGAGGAAGGGGTCAAGCTATTTTCTAAAGCACCCAAAGGCCAGACAAGGAATAATGGATGGAAAATGAACAAAGAGATTCAACCTAGAAATAAGGAGAAACTTTCTGACAGTGAGAACAATCAACCAATGGAATAGCTTACCTTCGGAAGTTGTGGGAGCATCATCACTTGAGACTTTCAAGAACAGATTGGATTGTCATTTGTCAGAATTGGTGTAGGGTCTCCCACTTGGGTGGGGGGTTGGACTAGATGACCTACAAGATCCCTTCCAACTCTGATTATGTTATCTGACTACCTCAAAAGTAGATGAGCCTAGTGTTTTTATGCTCAAATGCTCTCAAAAATGCAGTCCTGTCATTAAAGTAATTTCTGCTAACTCCACTCCTTATCTGAATATGCTTTGTTGCACCCAAGATACTAGGGACCCAGCTTAAAAGATTCCTATTCTAGACAAATGATAAGAAGACTGAGCTCTCTTGAGAAGTTCATGATAACCAGGAAAGGTGGAAAGGAAGAGAAGGGGGAGATAGTCAGCAGTAAAATAGATGAATTTGATTAGGGTGACGATGGGTGCACCATTAGAAGATCTGAAAAATCAGGTTGGGAACACTCCATTCAGTAGTGATAGATCTTCAGTAAAGGTCTATCTGTTTAGATGCTAAGTGTTGACACCACACGATGGAACATAATGCATCCTACAAAAGTAAATTTTCTCTCTTTGTCTCTTTCCCCCCCCTCCCCATTCTCTCTCTTTGTGTGTTTGTGTGTATAAGATCTGAAGGACCAGGTTGGGGACACTCCATTCTACTGAAGGTCTCTCTATTTAGTTGCTAAGCATAGACACCAACATGATGGAACATAATACCTAATACAAAAATAGGGTCTTTTTTTCTTTCTTTCTTTTCTTTCTTTTCTTTCTTTTCTTTCTTTTCTTTCTTTTCTTTCTTTTCTTTCTCTCTCTCTCTCTCTCCCTCCCTCCCTCCTTCCCTCTCCTTCTCCTTCTCTTTCTCCCTCTCCCTCTCCCTCCCTTCCCTCCCCCAGTATGTTTCTGTGTATAGTTGCTACTCTAATTCCATACCTGCTGCTTAAAAGAAAGGCCTCAACAGTCTAAACGAAGTTTGGGATTCTATGTTTATTAACATGGTATATGTTAATAGACTTTTTTTACATTTATTTCCTTCAAACTCATCAAATTTGGTACTTAATGCATTTTAATGTGAAAATTCTGTCCTGGTACTCATCATTTGTTTGCTACTCAACGCACAAGTTAGAATTTGTCAGGGTCTGCTGCCTTGTGACTCACTACATTATTTCTTATGGGAAAAAATTGATTGGTATTCATCATTTTTGGTATTTATCACACCTCCCAGAACCAATTAATTATGAGAACCAAGATACCATTGTAAATAGTATTTCTACTATTTATCTATCTATCATTTACTGTCTGTCTGTCTATCTGTCTGTCTGTCTATTATCTATCATTTACTGTCTGTCGTTATACTGTCTATCATCTACTATCTATGTGTCTCTGTCTGTCTGTCTGTCTGTCCGTCTGTCTGTCTGTCTGTCTGTCTGTCCATCCATCTAATTTTATCTATCTATCCATCTAATACTATCTATCTATCTAGCTATCTATCTGTCTGTCTGTCTGTCTGTCTGTCTATCTATCTATCTGATTTCTTACAAAAGTGTAAAGAATGAAAATTAATAATAACAACCAGGAGGCACACCAACACTCTTGAACTCTATATTTATTCTAGGTCTCTCACTACCAGCATTTTCCTTTGAGGCAGAGAAAGATAAAAGTTTAACTTGAAATTCACTATATAATCTACTTTCCTCCTTTAAATTATTTAAATACCTTGATGATTCCTGAAAATTATCAGGAAGGAAACTAAATAGAAAAAAAATGTTTCTAGGGCCAGAACTCTATATTACAGACAATAACTGCATATATTTATATGTTTATAACCAACTTTATTTTTAAGGTTCAAATTTTAGAACAGACTCAATTATTCATTGCCATAATACACTAGGTTTGCTAACATGGATGGTTTTAAAAAGAGATTAGAGCATTTTCTAGAAACAAGGATGTTTGCCATTATGAAAGGAATGTAGGGAACTGCCATATCTACAGGGAATAACTTCTGACACCCAGATCCAGGAGACAAAAGAAGCTGAATATTTTTATCCTGATTGAAGTAGAAACCTAAACACCAGGTTGGTCACTGTTAAGAATGGAAAGTAATAGGTTTGTGTTTATATGGTAGACTTCTATTAACTCCAAGATGCACAGCTTAAGGCAACCCATCTGAGCAGGGTGATTAAACCATGAATTTGGACTGTTTTCCAGAGATCTGCATGTACTTTTCATCCCTGATTACTGAGCACGATGGCCAGTGTTAATGGAAATTGGAACCACGATGATGGTGGAGAGACACTTCCTGTCCCAGTTATTTTTCAGTAATAATAACTATTAAAAAGGAGGTGGATTATTGCAATGTGCTTGGTATCAGCCAGTCTGACCCTACCAGTAGACAGAGTAGGGCAGCTATCCCAGGACACAAAAGCTGGGTGCTGTCAACTCTTCTTCAGCTGCCCCTTATGTTAAAAGCCTAACTTGGTCTAGATCCAAAGCAAAGCCATCTGCTCCCCCACCAGCTTGTCTGTTCATTAAAATCCACTGAAAGTTCAGCAACAAGGACTCGCTGCTTCTTAGCAATAAGGCATTCTGGGTGGATAGTCCACATTGTTGGAAAATCTGGAATTTGGGTGACCCTCTCTTCCAACTTGTGAAGTCATTGGAGGAGGAGTCAAGGTTGGCTTTGGTCTCACCAGGAGGTCCACAAGGTTGCCAATTTTGAAGATCCCAAGTCTAGTGCCCCCAATTGCACCCTTTCCTGGACCAGGAGGCAATTGCTGACAGTCATGCCTTGCATTATGCAATGCAATTTACAAAGAGCTGCCCTTGAAGACTACCTGAAAACTTCAATGGATCCAGAATGCAGCAGCATGCACTGCAATGGGGCCCATAAGTTTGCCCATGTAATATTATTTATTTGCCTTTCTTCTACACTAGCTTTTTCTCACATTGCCCTGCCATCATCTTCCATGTGAGGTTGGGACTTCTGAGCCATACGAAGCAAGAGATCCTCTTTGAGCTAAATAAGTAAGTACTTGATGAAGGTGTAGATACAGATAGAAGATGGGAACATTCCCCCTTCTTTTGAAAATGGCTCCAACAGAAATGTAGTCCCCACCCCTACCTCCATTAGGTGGAAGATAAAACAGCCAGAAGAAGACATACCACTGCACCTCATAATCTGTACAATCTGTAGATCCTTACCTTCATGCTTGGTGGGGCTGTAAAGGGTGGAGATAAAGGTCTCTCTGGAGTCGTTGCATCTGCGCTGTTCAGTGCCTCCTGTTTCCTGTAATAAAAACACATCTATCTTAGTTTAACTTAGTTTAGCTTAGATACTTATTTATTGGAAAGGGAAAGGAAGGGAAGGGAAGGGAAGAGAAGAGAAGAGAAGAGAAGAGAAGAGAAGAGAAGAGAAGAGAAGAGAAGAGAAGAGAAGAGAAGAGAAGAGAGCACAAACTTTGAAAATATTACACCAATGAAACTTCTTCACTTTTTGAAAAGAGCTGGAGGGAGGGGGGATTTCTAATTCTTGAGAGTTCACACTGAATCTAGGCTTTGCCCCATTACAATTACCCATAATAGCAGATGAGGCCTTTCACCAGAACTTCAATTGAGCTCATCATACCTACTATGAAGGCTGCAGGTAAACTCCATTTGCAGGTAATTTCTAGACACCAGAGTAGCTGAGAGTGAGCTATATAGAGCTGGGTTTCTATGGTGACAGGATTGCAAAAGAGATCCTTCTCTCCCTCCTGTTCCTCTCCCCCCCCAGCACACACACACACACACACACACACAGAGTTGCACGCACACACATGCACACGCCTTGTCCCTGGTTCCTCCATCTGCTCTTATCTATTGACTCGGCAGTGTTTGCTCATATCTTTCTCACTCTCCACCGAAAGGACACCATGCATGCTCGAACAGATCTAGTGATGGCTATGCCAGGAATTGCCAAGGAGTTGCACCCAGGTTTCTCATGGTCTGAATCAAACTGAAATCATGAAGGAAAGATAAATCACACACAAGGGAGAAGTTGCAAAACGGGTGTAAGGAGGGGAGGTATTCTCTCACATTCAGAGATGAGGGCACAGAATAGGACAACAGACATTTTCCCTTCTGTATGTCTTACCTGGACATTAATCTCACAATCGATACAAAAGCTACAAGTGGCACAAAGAGCAATGGAAAGATACATGCTCGGCATTACAAGGTAAGACAGAAAGACCTGTGTGTGGATCAGAGAACAAACAAAAGTATACAATATTCTCAAGAGTGCAAAAGAACTGAAATGGAAATGGACTGGTCACATAGCAAGAACAACTGATGGCAGATTGGCCAAGGCAGTCATAGAATGGATCCCACTTGATAAAACTGTCCACAAAAGTGACCTAAAACAAGATGGACCAAAGATCAAAGCAAGATATCAGCAGGCCCAATTGGCAAAAGAAAGCTCGGGACGATGTTGCTTGGAAACAAGAGGAAGCGGCCTTTATTCTGTAGTAGAGAGACAATGGCTAGATGATGATGATGATGATGATGATGATTAGTTTCTGATAACATAACAGTTGGAAGGGACTTTGAAGGTCTTCTAGTCCAACCCCTTTCTCAAGCAGTAGAACCTATACCGTTGCAGACAAATGGATGTCCAATCTCTTCTTACAAACCTCCAATGATGGAGGCACCCACAACTTCTGGAGGCAAGTGATTACACTGATTACACTGGTTACACTGGTGATAGGTGTACCATTGGAAAGTCTGATGGACCAGGTTGGGAACAGATTGTCCTGGAGAAAATCCATCTGTGCAAAGAGGTGACACAAACTTTATGGCATATAATCAGTTGATCAATGTATAAGCTATGCTCCATTTTTATACAGTCTTGGCACCCCTCAAAGGGCGTAAATGCCCCAAACTGATACAGGAAGTCCTCAACTTACAACCATTTAGTGAGTTTGAAGTTATGATGCTAAAAAGGGTGATTTACAACCAAACATCGCACTTACAACTGTCATGGCATCTCCAGGGACATGTGATCAAAATTCAGGTGCTTGGTAACCAGCATGTATTTACAATGTTTGCAGTATCCTGGGGTTGTGATCACCATATGAACCATGGCGGTACAGTGGTTGGAATGCAGTATTGCAGGCTAACTCTGCCCACTGTTAAGAGTTTGATCCTGATTCAGCCTTCCATCCTTCCAAGGTCGTTAAAATGAAGACCCAGATTGTTGGAGGCAATATGCTGACTCTGTAAACCACTTAGAGAGGGCTGTAAAGCACTATAAAGCGGTATATAAGTCTAAGTGCTATTGCTATGGCTATTGGTGTCCTTCCCAGCCAGCTTCTGATAAGCAAAGTCAACAAGGGAAGGCAGATTTACTTAACAACTAAATGATTTGCTTAACAACGGAAGTGATTGGCTTAACAACTATGGAAAAAATGGTCATAAAACTGGGCACAACTCACTTAACAACCACTTTGCTTAACAACATAAATTCTAATCCCAATAGTGATTGTAAATCAAGGAGCACCTGTAGTCCATGTTTTGTTTCATTGAATGAGAAAGATGTAGAAACTCCAAGTGCTTCAGTGTGAATTCTCTTTCAAAGCCAACTCAGTGGTTGAATAGGATTACAAAACACTCGAGTGATAAGAACATGAGAAATTTAAAAATCCTGGTGGAGTAAGCCAATAACCCATTAAGCCTAGCCTTTCTTGGTTGCACAGTGGTCAACCACATGTATTCGAAGATCCCATCAAGATGACCAAAAAGGGGAGAGCCTTTTTTCTGTAATTGTTCACCTAGCTATGATTCCACAGATGGCCAACAGCCATCAAGATTAGTCATCATTGACAAAGCCTCAGTTTTCTCCTGTATTTGTCCCATCCTCTTTAAAAAAAACCAACTCAGTGGATGGGCTTCAATTATATCCGATGGCAGTAAATTCAACAGATTAATTCTCCCATTGTGTAAGAAACCATTCCAGTCAATTGGTGTCCGTTCTCTCCAGCATACAGTTTTAATAACGTATAATCACAAACCCTTCATTTGTAGCAATAGGTGGTTGATTTGTCGATGTCTGAATCAATTCCTGTTGCCATTTTATTAAAAGGGCAAAGAAAGAAGACTTTCTAGCACCATGGTTCACATTTTTGAATTTATTTGGTATAAAACAAACTGCAATGCCCTTCCTCCCTTTTTTCCGTTTTTTAAATTGTCATGTTTATCTGTTTGGAGATTGGGTTGATCCTTTAAATGCTGTTCCTTGGCATCTACATTTCCTCACATTCAGCATAATTTACCTGAAGATTTTTCTCATATTTGGCATAATTTCTCTGAGCATATTTATTTTTAAATAACGGTCAAAGAAGGAGAAAGATTTTACCCCTGTTTCAGGTTTGCAAAACTTTTTTTTTTTTTAAGTAAAACTACAGATGATTAAGATTAGATGAATAATCACCTCCATCATCACTTTTTCAATAAAGGATTACGAATGCTCAGTAGCTATAGGACTTTGAAGATTAATTGGGAAAGGATGGGAATTTTAAAAAAATAACCAGTAGGAAAAGATTAAAGTACATTAATCTGTTAGGCTTCAGTAATTTGGAGTAGGCAAGGAAACCATGATCAAAATTCAGATGTTTGGCAATTGGCTCATATTTATGATGGTTGCAGTGTCCTGGGAACATGTGATTGCCTTCTGACAACCAAAGTCAATGGGGAAGCCAGATTTACTTAACAATCAGTAATTTAACAATTGCAGTGATTCACTTAACAACTCTGGCAAGAAAGGTCATAAAATGGGGCAAAACTCATTTAGCAATAGAAAGTCACTTAGCAATAGAAATGTTGGGCTCAATTATGTACATAAGTCGAGGACTATCTGTGACACTTTAGCCTGGAGAACGATTCTTGAAATGCCTCTGCTAGCCCCAAAGACTTTGGTCTCAAAAAACTATCTATACCTTATATTTAAAAAATGGTATTAAAAAAAGAGAGAGAGAGAGAGAGAGAAAGGAAAAAGTAGAGCTTCTGAGTAAAAATATATGTGTTTCCCTGAAAATAAGGACCAGTCTTATATATATTTTTGCCACCAAAAATGGCACCAGGTCTTATTTTCAGGGGATGTCTTCCACTGACTCACCTCATGGTGACAGCACTGACAGCCCTGCCCAGCAGGAGCCTGTGTGGCCGCTGCCAGCCCACTTCGGCAGCTGCTTGTTGCCGCTTGTGCACAGTGCACAGTGCTCCCCGGCCTCCATTTGGCTGTCAGAGGCCCTTCAAGAAAGACTCCTGAAGCCAATAACAGAGCTCTGGGTCAATCCAGAGGCAACGTGCATGATCTGGACCTCGTTTCTTGGCTACAGAGGCCTTTCCTGAAGTCCTGTATTAGCAAAACAGAGACTGGGGGCAACACGTGCAAGTGGTGTCAAGCAGCCACAGAAGTGGGCCAGCAAGGCAAGGTGGATGTCAGCATGCGTGAGGCATGGCTGCAACTGTCTAAAGATAAGTAGTAGGGCAGCTCCATCCCCTCCATCCCCAAACTAGCTTAATTTTTACCTGTACGTCTCCCCCTACCTGTGCACCCCAGAGTGGGTGGATCTTAACCAGGGCTTATTTTGGGGGTAAACCTTGTTCTGTATAAAAATAGTAGACTCCTAAAGACTGAATTCTGATTGGCTAAAGAACTCGAATGGGGATTGGTTCAATAGGAACTAATCCACATAGCTGCTAAAAGGCGGCAAACATCAAATACCTGTCATTGGCTCCAAGCCGGCAGAGAAAAACATATAAAAGGCTGCCGCGGCTTGAGCCAATGTTCCGTTTCTCAACTGTGTTAATTAATAAAGACTTTGTTGTTGGAACCCGGTCTACCTCGCGTTTTTCCAGACGGAACAAACCTTATATTGGGTGCACGTGTAAGAATCAAGCTATTTTCAGGATAGGTCTTATTTTCAGGGAAATACAGTAATTCCTTATAATTTAATGCATAAGTGCATGGGTATATCTCTGCATCTCTTTCTTTCCATAAATTCAGGAACAGAGAAAGCAAAAATGGAAGAACAGTATCATTGCTTGCAGGTAGTCCTCAATTTATGATCGTAACTGAGCCCAGAATTACAGCCATTAAGTCATTAAGCAGGCCTCACATGATTGACCTGATTTTATCAGATTTTTTGGCAGCACTTGTTAAGCAAAGTCTTAGAATGTGAACACAATAGCGGGGTTTTTTTTGCCCGAAACTGGAAGTTCATGCCAGATTCTGGAAAAATAATATCATAAACCATGGTCATGTGATCATGGTATGCTGAAAACCACTATAAACATGGCCCAGTTGACCAGTATCCAAAATGCATTTGATTTGGAGCGGGGGCAGACATTAGAATTTTGAATCTAGTTCCCAAATACCTTTTAGTTGTGTCATAACTTTGATTGGTTGCTAAGCAACCTGTTGTTAAATGAGAACTGCCTTTAACCGCTGAATCCTTCGTCCGATTTATAACCCTAGGAATTTCCAATCAACTCAAATTCAAATATAATTATATATTCAGGACATAATCATATCCTCCAGTATCTTTTCCAGATTAGCCAGTTGGTTAGGTTCTGTCTCATTTGGTCCCCAGAATAGGACCTCCAGCTACAGAAGTGGGACAAGGGACAAATGTTTGTTAGATTCTCTGCTCAGCAAATTGCTTTCTGGCCTATCCTAAACATCTTCCATATTGTTCACCCTGTTTATAAAATTTGCATTGCCTTTTCCATGTTCCTCCAGACTACCCAGTCTCTATTAATTCATGGAACTGACTCCTTAACAAATGTACTGCTAATGAGAGATTTCTGAGTAAAAATACCAAATAAATTAACCCAGGGAGTTGAAAATAAGAATAATTGGTGGATGACATGAGCACCCACTACCTTGGGAGGCTCAGATAATTGTGCCAGGAAATAACAACTGTGATCAGAATGTAGATGAGATGGTTTCATCAAAGAACAATTTTAAATCTTTAATATTTTATCCAACCGGTTCCAACTTGTGTTTTGTCATTGTCTTAATTTTTTTTTTAATCTGCCCTTCCAGAAGTATCAAAATAAATAACAAAATCTGTCAGGGAAGTGCCACCAACCAATTCACAGGCTTTGTTTAGATCTTTCTTAAAGCTTGTGTCTGAATTCCCCCAAACAACATGAACAGTACATTCAAAACACAAGGGAGAAACCAGACTCACTCAATCTGTACATTCTGAAAGAGGTATTCAGATTAGATGGTGACCTTCATTGGGATCAACACTTTTAGCAAACCCCATAATATGTCTGAAGGTTAAACGGAATGCAGGTTTATCTTCACCCCCAGCCACAAAAGCTCCATGAATATTTTGTATACTGTATGTCAATTCAGAAACTGACACAGATTTAGGTGATGGTCCGATCCAGAGGTGGTATTCAGCAGGTTCTGAGCAGTTCTGGAGAAAAGATAGCAGAAATTTTGAGTAGTTCAGAGAACCGGCAAATCCCACCTCTGACTGGCCCCGCCCCCATCTATTCTCTGCCTCCTGAGTCTCAGCTGATTGGCTGGGTCTTCTTTGTTGGCCTGCATAGGAGAACGGAGCTGGAAAGCAGGTTAGTTCGGTGGGAGGGAATGGGATTTTGCAGTAATCCTTCCCTTGGCCATGCCCACCAAGCCACGCCTACCAAGCCACGCCCATTAGAACCGGCAGTAAAACTGTTTGAATCCCACCACTGGTCCTGATCTAAACATAGTTCACAAATTGTCTGCATATAACATCTTGCCGCTCAACAACTTCTTCAGCCTCAATCACAATAATTGGCAAACAACCAATACAAACAGGCAAACAACCAAAACATACTCAAGGCAAAACCACTCCAAATCGATTGCCAGAAAATACAAACTATCAGCAAAAAAGTAAATCAACAACCTGGAACGTCCTACCTAACTCCACTGTTACAAAGCCTCACACCCTCACAAGCCTTCAACCTCAACTGTCTCTGTGGCCTCACCCCATTCCTAGAGGTCCTTAAAGGGGTGTGCATAAGCGCAACCAGGCATGCCTACCGTCCCTGTTCTTAACTGTCCCCATTTAGTCTGTATGTTTAATCCCTTTGTTTCTTGTTTATGTCAAAATTGTACTTGTTATCTTGTTACAGTTTGACAACAAATAAAAATAAAAATAAAATAAAATATAAATAAAATAAAAATAAAATAAAATAAAATAAAATAAAATAAAATAAAAATAAAATAAAATAAAATAAAAATAAAATAAAATAAAAATAAAATAAAAATAAAATAAAATTAAATATAAATAAAATAAATAAAAAAAATAAAAATAAAATAAATAAAATAAAATAAATAAATAATGTAATGAAATAATAATAAAATAAAAATAAAAATAAAATTAAAATATAAAATATTAAAAATAAATATAAAATAATAAATATAAATATAAATATTAAAATATAAATATTAAAATAATAAATATAATATAAAATATAAAATAATAAAATATAAAATATAAATATAAAATATAAAATATAAAAATATAAAATATAAAAATTAGAAATAATAATAAAATAATAAAATAATAAAATAAAATAAAATTAAATTAAAATTGAATTGAAATAAATGAAATGAAATAAAGATTTAGATTTCAGTTTAGCGCAAACCTATGCACGCGTGCCGGAAGTGCCATGGCAGTATGTTCAGGTACCTTGGCACACATGCGCGGAGGCTGGGAGCGTGCGTTGAGATGTGCACGCATGCACAAGAAGATACACGCGTGAGGGGATCGCAATGCATGTGCAGAGATGCATGCGCAGAGAGTGGCACATGGGGTCAGTGCAGAGCATGGGGCAGGCTACATGCCATTTGCCTTTCTGTGTTGGCATGCGAGCATGTGCATTTTCAGACACCAAACCCAAAAGGTTACACCACTAGCGCGTTAGGGTGAAGGAGGCTTTTCCCCCCCCCCCTTAGGCCCGAATTACTGCATATGCCAGCTTTTTTACTCATATAACATCAAGAAAAATGGCTGATTTTCAACATCTGCATTACAAAAGCACATCGCTACGACCAGAGAAATTCTGAGGCTAAGGAAATTGATGCAGGAATTGCATGTAAATCCTCAACTTACCATGTTTCATTCAGTGACCGTTCAAAGTTACATCATCGCAGTAAAAAGTGACCTATGACCGTTTTTCCCCATGGTCATGTGATCAAAATTCAGCCGTGTGGCGACTGACTCACATTTATGACCATTGCTGCGTCCCGGGATCATGGGATCCCTTTTTGCAACCTTCTGACAAGCAAAGTCAATGGGGAAAACCAGATTCACTGAACAACCGTGTTGCTAACTGAACAACTGTAGTGATTCACTTAAACAAAACATACTCAAGGCAAGAAAGTTTGTAAAATGGGGCAAAACAAATGTCTCATTTAGCAACATACATTTTGGGCTCAATTGTGGTCATAAATCGAAGGACTTCCTGTATTTAATGGGATGCCCCCTTGCAATAGTTGGTTAAGCCATGGGATAGCTCTCCCAAGATTGGTTTTCATAATGATAGAAGATGAAATTGATTTCCTTGGAGAATTAGAGCAAGGAGTCCTCAGGATGAAAAAGGGCACTTTCATTTGGATTTGAAGCATTCAGAAAAGGCTTTTCCTTCATCAGAAGCCAATCTGACAAATGAACTGAATAATTGTTCCTCAGCTTTGAAAAATCCAGTCAAAGATGAGTAGGCCATTTCTCCTCTCCTTTTTTTTTCTTTTGCTTGTTTTGTTTTTATGATCCTTCCACCAGCTGCCAAATATATATTTTATTCCATCATACCAGTGGTACGTAAAATTAGCTTCCTGGTTGGATGCTATTTCCTAGATTTGTTTTTAATTATGTTTTAATGAAGTTTTAATTGTTGCATGGTGGTTGTTTTTGGTAAATGAGCATCATTTCCGGAAAGAAGAGTAATATAGAAATAAACAAACCAACAATATTGATGGCCTTCATGTCTTCCTTCCCTTGGCTGGATCCAACCAACTTTTCTTTATAAGATGCAAAGTGGTTAATCAGGAAAGGGAAAAAGGTGAGAAGACACAATGCTGAGAGAAGATACATGCAAAACAGGAATTTAAAAAGTTCTGCCTTCATTCCCCTTTACTGATGTAGCTCTCTGCATCTTATCAAAAAAGCCAGCGGTATAATATAGCTGCTGAAAAGTCAGATGTTCTCTTGGGTGCATTAACAAGAGCATAAGCAGCAGATCACAAGATTTGCAGATAGCCCTCAAATTACAACTATTCATTTAATGACCCTGAAAAAAGAGACTAATGAGTTGATTTTTCCACACCACCATTGCAGCATCCTTCCCATTGTCATGTGATCAAAATGTGGAGGCTTGGCAACTGGCATGCATTTATGACCGTTGCACTGTCCTGGGGTCATGTGATCACCTTTTGTGACCTTCCCAGCCAGATGTTGACAAGCAAAGTCATTAAGGAGACCAGATTCGTTCAACAACTGCATGATTTGCTTAACAACGGTAATGATTTGATTAACCACCAAGGCAAAAAAAGTCATTAAACAGGGCAAAACTCACTTAACTGCCTTGCTTAGCAATGGACTTTTGGGACTCAGTTGTGATCATAAGTCAAAGGAGTACCTGGCCTGGCTATCTCTCAATGGAATTCAGTGTCTTATCCTGGGCACTATCAGGGATGGGCTGCGACTGGTTTGCACCAGTACAGGTGAACTGGATGCTAATTTTACATCGGTTTCACCGAACCGGTAGTTTTACAATGACTGGCTGGCCCCGCCCACCCTGCCCCGCCCCTCCCAGGAGTCTCCACGTGCCCATTTTGGATCCCAGGTAAGCACAGGGCCTGTGTGGAGGCTCAGGGAAGGTGAAAAACGGGCCTCCTGGAGGCTCAAGAGAAGCCTCCGGAGCCCAGGGAGGGCAAAAATGTCCCTCCCACCATGGTGCAGGAGGCCGACTAGGCCACACCCACCATGGCCACACCCACCATGGCCACACCCACCAGCAACCAGGCAGAGAACCGGTTGCTAACATTTTTGAAATCCGCCCCTGGGCACTATTCTTCCAAAAGAATAATAACAGATAAGTGTGTGTTCAGAAGAGAGTTGCCAGGGATAGTAAATTGAATGTTCAATAGCTTTATTAATACAATGCCAAGATTTATCTTCGGATAACACTAATATTTTCCTTTCCTGACACAGAGGCTTCTGCTTTTGTACCTGTCAGCTTTGCCAGGTAGCTCAGACAGGAAACATGAACAGTTGAGCTAATTTTACTGTATGGCAAGGCTTTGTTAACAGAATCTCACAAGGCTGGAAAATACAATTCTCCCTGTCTGTGGAGATTCTCAGGCATCCAGGTCATGACATACCAAAGGTATGTTTTTCAAGAGGCAACTGGACTTTCTTTGCTTTTCCTTGAGGACATTTCGCTTCTCATCCAAGATGCTTCTTCAGTTCTGAGTGAATGGTGGGGAATGGAAAGACTGATACTCCTTGCAGACAGCCGGTCATTATTTTATTTCCTATTATATTTTCTGTTTTATTTGCTATTAAACTGGATATTCAGAGCAGATGGGAAATATAGAAGTAACTTTTGATGTAGTTTTTCAGTTTCCACTTGCCCTGCCAAATTGTGTGCTGCTGGAAGGATACAATTCTCCCTCTACCTCTTTTACAGGTGAGAAACTAGGGAGGGTCACTTCCAACCCTCTTGACTCACCAACTATCCAGCTGTGGGCTATTCTGTCTCTTATCTGACCATTCTCTTAGTCTCTCAAGGTCTTTCCCACATATCATTACATCCCCTCATTCTCAAAGTCTTATAAAAAAGAATGTTGATGATGTAGAATTTACTTCACAACCACCAGAATTTTGCCTTGCGCTCTGAAATCTCCCTGACCTTTTCTTCTTAGTCGGGGCAGGGGGAAAGATAATAAAAAAATACTTCTTTGGGTTTAATGAAAATGTGGGGACACAGGGATGTTACGGACCACTGGAGAAAGGACTAAAGAAAGACAACACGATGACCTCCAACAGAATTATTTCTCAATTAAGTCTCAAAGACAAGGAGCCAATATTCAAGTGATAAGAGATTCAGTGAAATGTTCTTCCTTGGAAAAGAAAAATCAAAAGCTATTTTATTTGCTATTGAAGTGGAAATTTCATGGATGGGAAATACAGAAGTATTTTTTTTAATAAGAATTTTTTTTTATTTGCAAAACAAACACACATACAAAACATAAAACCATCTTCCATTTTATATACATACAGTGTGTCGGTTGGTTACATATCTTTTGTGCTATCCTTTTGTAGTCATTTGCTCACAATTTATATCAGTTTTCACATTGTCGAACTAACATATGCTTATATATTTATCAGTTGTTAATCATCCATGACTAAACAATTCATTCCATCATTTTATACGAGATATTCCAAGTTTTATCTTAAGATTTGTGTTATACTTTCAACCAGAAGTACAGAAGTAATCTTTGATGTAGTCTTTCATCAGCTACTTGTCCTGCCAGTGTGCCTATTGGAAGTTGTGTGCTGCTGGAAGGAGACACAGGTAGTCCAAGCTTAAACCTAACCCTAACTCTAACCCTAACCCTATATCTAAATGTAAACCTAAGCCTAAGCCTAAATCTAACCCTAAACCTAAATCTAAGCCTAAACCTAAGCCTAAGCCTAAGCCTAACCCAAAATGGATTGTTAAGTGAATCACTGCAGTCGTTAATACCAAGGTTGTTAAGTGAACTTTGCTATTGTTTTTTTTTCCCATAATCCTAACTATCCATTCAAATCTGTAGCTGTCCTGTTTGATTACTGTAGCAAACCAGACAGTTATTGAAGTACAAATGATTCAAAAATTCCTCCCTAAATTTGTACTAGCAGTTCCTGGGGCTGTCTGAATTTCTTTGTTGTGCCTCTTTAATGATGGTTCTAATGTTAAGCATCGATTTCAAGTCCCAGGAGATTATAGAACCCCCCAAAATGAAATGAAATGAAATGGGGCTAACTTTGAAGACTATCTAACAAAGAATACCTTTGTTCACCTATGATCTGCTAAGTGGGATACCTGAAAGCCCATTTCCTCCTTTCAAGGCTTGTTCATTACAACCACTACTATAGTGCAAATTTCACAGGTGACCTCATTTTGACAGGCTGTTACAGAGTATTGCTCTGGGAACACTCGGTAAAGATTTCTTTTGTAAAGTCCCTGTTGGATCGCAATGCTTTGGTTCTGTTCCGTGCTTGAGTGTTTTATTCCATGTACTGTTTAAGTGATAAACAGCCTAGAAATAATTCAAAACAAAGTAAAACACGTGCAGACACAATCCTACCGCTGCCCATGTGGCATCTGCTAGAATATGGCCAGTGAAAGTGGACTGGCTCGATCCCGGCTCAGGCTGATCCATTGTTGGGCAGCTTTTCCCATTAGAAGGATTTTGCTAATGTTCAGATGAAATCTGGGATTAAGAGGCAGCTCTCTCTCGCAATGGCTCAGAACTGCCTGGGATCGGACAAGCCTTTATGTAACCACAATTAAAAGCAGAAGTAGGCAGCCTGGTGTCCTCCACTCATTTTGTACTCTTGCATTCCAGCCCGCATGGCAAACTTCAAGCAGTTATGGCCATTGTTGTCAAAACTACCTGGAGGGCATCTTGAGTGAGTCTAGTGGTAGGATTCAAGCAACAACCGGTTCACCCAGGGCCAGGTTGGCTGTCGTGGGAGGTGTGGCCCATCCCCATCCTCCAGCTCAACCACACAGGTGGGACGAGCCTTCCATGACAACCAACCTGATCCTCAGAGAACCGGTTGTTAGATTACGTCCTCCCACTATCACAGGGGATCTTGGTCACTGCACTGCATTGCAATGGAGAAATGAGCAACAGAGTGGCTGGCATGAGGGAAGGAGGAGGAGCAGGGAGAAGAAAGAGGGAAAGTGGCTTCCTCCTTCCCTTGTGCTGACCACTGCATTGCCAATTTCTCCATTGCCCAGGATCCACCTTGATAGCAGGGGGGGGATAATTTAACAACCGGTTTGCCTGAACCAGTGTGAACCGGCTGAATCCCTCCACTGAGTGATGCCCAATGTTGCAATGTTCCCATGGGTTCAGTCCAGCCTTTTGTCCAAAATGATACTTTGCTATTGGAGCACTCAATAAACACCATCTCCTTAAAAAAAAGGAAGACTGAATTTTGGATCACTTGCCCTTTGTTTCATAATAATATATTCTGTTCTCGTACTGTATTAGGTGAATCTAAGAATAGTACTACTGATGAACCAAACCAAGATCCCTTTTCGTCCAGTATTAGGTTTCTTGAAATGTCATCTCTGGGGAATTTGCAAGCAAGAAAATGAGACATAGCATGACAGGTAGTCCTCAACTTAAGACCACAATTGAAAATATCTGTTGCTAAATGAGACATTTCTTAAGTGAGTTTTGCCCCATTTTATTACCTTTCTTGCCATGGTTTTTACTGCAGTTAAATCATTGCAGTTGTTAGTAACATTATTGTTAAGTGGATTTGGTTTTCCCACTGACTTTACTTGTCAGAAGGTCACAAAAGGTTATCACATGACCTAGGACATTGTAACCATCATAAATGTCCATTGCCAAGTGTCTGAATTTTGATCATTTTGACATTAGAGATGCTGCAACAGTTGCTAAATATGAAAAATGGCTATAAGACATTTTTGTGTGTGTGCCATTGCAACTTTGAATGGTCACTAAACAAACTATTGCAAGCCAAGGACCTGTATCGTCAGGCATGCTACCCCCAATTTGGAAATAAATTAAGTCTTCAAACAGGTACCTCTTTACAGACAAAACTTTCATGAATTGATGGGTGATTTAAACCCATCTGAATTAGTGGTCAATCAACTCATTCTGGAGTAATGGATTCCACAATTTAAATATTTAAACCCATCTGTATTAGTGGGCATCACATTATGGAGTAATGATTCTGTTCATTACTCAGTTTCATTAGGCACTGTGCAACCACTTCCTTCTCTCCATTCCAATCAGTTTCAGAGTCAGTTCCAGAGGTGGTATTCAGCAAGTTCTGACCAGTTCTGGAGAACCAGTAGCAGAAATTTTGAGTAGTCTGGAGAACCGGTAGTGGAAATTTTGAGTAGTTCGGAGAACCGGTAATGGAAATTTTGAATAATTCAGAGAACCGGTAGTGGAAATTTTGAGTAATTTGGAGAACCGGTTACAGAAATTTTGAATAGTTTGGAGAACCGGTAATGGAAATTTTGAATAGTTTGGAGAACCAGTAATGGAAATTTTGAATAATTTGGAGAACCGGTAGTAGAAATTTTGAATAATTCAGAGAACCGGTAGTGGAAATTTTGAGTAGTTCGGAGAACCGGTAATGGAAATTTTGAATAATTCAGAGAACCGGTAGTGGAAATTTTGAGTAATTTGGAGAACCGGTTACAGAAATTTTGAATAGTTTGGAGAACCGGTAATGGAAATTTTGAATAGTTTGGAGAACCAGTAATGGAAATTTTGAATAATTTGGAGAACCGGTAGTAGAAATTTTGAATAATTCAGAGAACCGGTAGTGGAAATTTTGAGTAGTTCGGAGAACCGGTAATGGAAATTTTGAATAATTCAGAGAACCGGTAGTGGAAATTTTGAGTAATTCGGAGAACCGATAACAGAAATTTTGAATAGTTTGGAGAACAGGTAGTGGAAATTTTGAGTAGTTTGGAGAACTGGAAGCGGAAATTATGAGTAGTTCGGAGAACCGGCAAATACCACCTCTGACTGGCCCCATCTATTCTCTGCCTCCCAAGTCCCAGATGATCGGCTGGGTCTTCTTTTGTTACCCTGCACAGAAGAACAGAGCTGGAAAGCAGGTTAGTGGGTTGGGGAGGAAATGGGATTTTGCAGTAACCTTCCCCCAGGAGTGAGGAGGGAATGGAGATTTTACAATATCCTTCCCCTGCCTGCCCAACAAAGCCCACCAAGCCACACGCACAGAACAGGTACTAAAAAATTCTGAATCCCACCACTGGTCACTTCTACTGACATCCCCCCATTCATCACCATCATATAAGTTCATTTTCTATCTCTAATCTCTTCATCTCTTCTCTTCTCTCCTTTCTCCATGCAACAAACTATTATGGAAGGGATGATGCTTGGTGTCTGAGCTAATCCCTTCTAGGGCCATAGGTTTTCCATCCTTTATGCAGACATAGTATGACTTAATTTGCTATTCTCACTACCCGGAAGCATTGGAGCAAAAGTTAATGTTTTGCCTGGGGTACCTCTGAATGGAAAAGCAACAGCCTGGCAGAAAGTTGGTCAGTAAGGGAAATATAAGCTTTGCTGCTAGTTACCAAAAAGCAGCCTTGAGGGAATGACATTGCTGTCACTTCTGGAAAGCTGAACATGACTGGCACTTGGTTCAGGAAAGATGACGGGTTTTTTAAATAAATGAATTATGGAATTTTCATTAGCTGTGGGGGTGGCTATTAGATTGGCTTGGTTTTTTGAAAAAATCCCTTAATATGTCATTTAATGTCTTCAGAATATTTCTACCGGAGGGAATAGCAATATAGAAGTGCAATATTCTCTGCTTTCTATAAGGATCTGGATAACTCTCGTATGAACCAGAATGTTGGACTAGATCAGGAGTGACAAACTCAAGGCCCAGGAGGCTAGATCTGGCCCATGGGGTGCTTAGATCTGGCCGGCATGGCCGCCCTGGAAACAGTGAAGTATTACCCCGCAGTGCCTCTGCCAGAGAAGATGGAGCTCAGGAGAGCCACATGCAGCCCTCCGTTGCAGGAGGCCATCGCAGTGGTAAATGGAGCTCGGGAGCCTGTTTTGGCTGGCAGAGTGCTTGGGCCCCAACATGAGTGAAATCAATCTGACTATGCTCTCCCTGGCCACATCCACCCCAGGCCCCCACCACGCCGATGCAGCCCTCAATGAAATCGAGTTTGACAACCCTGGACTAGATGGATTGTGTTAAATAGCACGGATGTAGAAGAGCAGAACCTGCAGGTGGAGTCAAATAAGTAATCAGCCTAGAGCCATTATGTTCCCACAAAGTCTAAATTCAATCCCTCTTGAATTCTGTTCACTCTTATTTTGTGCCATTTTAGTGCTGTTAGTTGATTGGATACCCATGAACCCTCATATTCAGCCATGAGCAATGAATTGGCTTAACTGCCTGATTCTTTGTGTTTAATCTTCTTAAATACTCCCTTGATGCTTTGGAAGTATAGTGGCTCTGCTATTTGCAATTCCCTTTGTGGAAACAGTGTGGGTTATTACAGTCTTTCTGCTGCTATTAAGGGCAGAAAAGGGTATTGTTAGATGAATGTTCCTTGGGGAAAGACTGTACCCTTATCCACAAGGATTGCCTACAGAAGACCTCTGGATTTATTCTTGCTATAAGTAGATATGTCTTAATACGCCAATATCTGAAAGAACATACTTCACTCATTGTCACCAATATATTGCTCTTTTAATGCCAGCACAAAGACATATCCCAAGTTTTTTCCTTCAGGAGTAGACTTCAGCATCACCTTCTTTGGTCTGATGAGGTACCATGTTGGGTCTATGAACCTTGAAATTGTTCCTACTAGTCAGATACAAAGAACGAAGGCAGCAACAGAAGGTATGGAATCTATAACAATCATAACTGTCATCTAGCTTTTGTCTTGATCATTTTTCTTTTCAATTTCAGAGCCTTCTGAAAACCAGTACTACAATTCCTGCTCCATTTGCCACATGTTTCATTTTCATGTACATAAAACACCATATTGGAAAAGGAGCCCCAAAGGTGCTTTTTCAAGAGACAGTTGGACATTCTGGTATTTTACAATTATTTGTATTTTCAGTGCAGCTATTTGCTGAAGTCCTCATTTGATTCTAGTCAAAAAAAATTTTTTTTGACTTAGCTCAGATAAACAGACCCGCGGTAACTGTCCATGGTACTGATCACTCTCCCTTGAATCTGTCAAGATGGATTTGAGTTTTTTGAGTTACACCAGGGATCCCCAAACTTGGCAACTTTAAGATTTGTGGACTTCAACTCCCAGAATTCTCCAGCCACAGAATTCTGGGAGTTGAAGTCCACAAATCTTAAAGTTGCAAAGTCTGGAGACCTCTGAGTTACACAGACAGACCTAACAGCCTGATTTATACAAAGCAACTTCCTACAGTATGAAAACAGAAACAAAACATCTGTGTTAAGGACACCAAGATTCTTGCGGCCATGCTCTTTTTTTAAATGAAAATTATATCAGACAATTTTTTTTTTTTAATTTGGTAATGGCTTCTGACACTGGCAAAAAAAGAATATCACACAGCTTTTGTTCTATTTCCTGTTCTTCACACCGTGTTAGTCTCTGTGTTAGCCCAAATGTGTTTGTCTTGTAACAACTTTTTTTGTTGTTTCTTGGGCACCCTCTAGAAAAATGGCAAGGAACAATAAAATGACACTTGACACAATGGCAATTGAGCTTCTCAATCATGCAGGTCACGGTTATCTCAAACTGCTTTTCCAAAAGGCAACTGGAATTTGGGGGGGGGGGTTGGTTTTGTTTGGCTTTTTTGGTGGGGGAAAACATTTCTCTTTTCATACAAGAAGCTTCTAAAGAACTTCTTCACTTCTGAAAAAAGCTTCTGGATAACAAGTGAAATGTTTTCTAAGGGAAAAAAAAACCCAAGAAAGTCCAGTTGCCTTTTAAAAAATCAGTTTTGGGATAATCATGACCTGCATGATTGAGAATCTCCATAGACATTATGTCAAGGGACACATTATTCTTGTCACCACTTTTGGGTCACTTGACATGCATGTAACAATTGACCAATGAGGGATTGAATGAGAAATCAAGGATGTGAGTAGTGGAGAGATTTGGACAACTTGCTTACTTCCAGGTCACTATTGGAATAGGATAGGAATGTTACTATGAAAAGGGGAGTCTCAGAAATTAAAGAAATCTAATTGAAAATATGTTAGGGTAATTATTATTTAATAACTGACCAGTTGCTGTAATGCTGTAATACTGTAATAATAAAATGATGATGCAATGGTAACAATGAGTCAGCAGAGTTATTTGACTGCTACCACTTTAAGAGGATGTAATATAAGACAGGCCCTCTGAGGGCTATCACTCTCTCTTCTCAGTGCATGCTATAAGTGCTGTATTGCTATTTATACAAGGCCTGTATCAAAGTACTTGTATGTATATCTGCTTTTGTAGGGATAAAACCACTATATGTAAATACAAACTTGTGTATGTATTTGCTCCTGGGTTGTCTCACCTAGTCATACTGTGCGCACTTTGACAAAATATGATACAGGTACTCCTCAACCTGCAACTGTGGTTGAGCCCACAGTTTAGACAGTCATGGCAGTCATTAAGTGGGTCACTGTATGACTAAACTCAATTTTATAACTTTTTTCCAATAAATATAGAGGTAGTCCTTGACTTACAACCATTCCTTCAATGACCATTCAAAGTTACAGTGTCAATGAAGAAAGTGACTTATGACCACTTCTTGCACGTATGGCCATTGCAGCATTCCCATAGTCACATCATGAAATTTTGAGTGTTTGACAACCAGTGTCTATTTACAATGGCTGCATGATCCCAAGATTCTGTGATTGTCATTTGCAACATTCCTAGAGAGCTTCTGACAAGCAAAGTCAAAAGGGGGAGCTAGATTCACTTTATGACCAGATGGTTCACTTAACAACTGCAGTGATTTGCTCAACAACCATGGCCAAAAAAGTGGTAAAAGCGGCATAATTCATTTAACAACTGCCTTGCTTAGCAAAGGAAATTTTAGGCTCAATCATGGTCAAATATCAAGATCTACCTATGTTTAGCCTGGAAACTTGCCTATTTGATCATCCAATGTGTTTCTTAATCATTTTGTTTTTAAGTGCAATACAGCACTTCATTACTACCGTGTTTCTCACAAAATAAGGCCGTGCCTTTTTTTTTCTTTTTTTTTTTGACCCCTGAAAAAACAGCTAGGCCATCTTTTCAGGGATGACTTAATTTCCTCCCCCACTTAGAGCAGCCCATACACACGTACCTCACCCCGAGGCCACTTCTATTGGCCGACGAAAGCTCCCCGAAGGCAGAGTGCCCAGCTGCTTCAGGGCGTGGCGTGGCTGCCTGTGTCCCCTTGCCTTTAGGCAGTCTCTTTCGGGTGATGGAAGCTCCCCAAATATAGTCACCAGCCACTTCGATCGGCCGGTAGAAGCGGCCTTGGGGGGAGCGCGCGCGCGCGCACACACACACACACACACTCCCCTCACCACGAGGCCGCTTCTATCAGCAGACGAAAACTCCCTTGAAGGCAGAGTCCCCGGCTGCTTCGGGGCGAAGCATGGCTGCCCATGTCCCCTCGCCTTTAGGCAGTCTCTTTCGAACGATGGAAGCTCCCCAAATGCAGTCACCAGCTACTTCAATCAGCCGGTAGAAGTGGCCTTGCGGTGAGGGGAGTGTGTGTGTATGTGTGCGCTCACCCCCAGGCCACTTCTACCAGCCGATCGAAGTGGCTGGTGACTGCATTTGGTGAGCTTCCATCACCCGAAAGAGACTGCTTAAAGACGAGGGGACACAGGCAGCCACGCCTCGCCCCGAAGTGGCTGGGGACCCTGCCTTCAGGGGAGCTTTCGTCTGCTGAAAGAAGTGGCCTCGCGGCAAGGGGAGTGTGTGTGTGTCTGTGTGCGCTTGCTCGCCCCGAGATGTAAAAACTGATTTCACTGTGAAGCTGTTTTCCCTTTTATCTAGAACACAGCATAAAAAATAGGATTGGAAGGGACCTTGGAGGTCTTCTAGTCCAACCCCCTGCTTAGGCAGGAAACCCTATACAATTTCAGACAAATCATTGTCCAATCTCTTCTTGAAAACCTCCACTGATAGAGCACCCACAACTTCTGGAGGCATACAGTTCCATTGACTAATTGTTATCACTCTCAGGAAATTTTTCTTTAGTTCTAAGTGGGATCTCTCTTTAATGATTTTCCACCCGTTATTTCTTCACCTTCTGTTGCTTTGGAGAATAGGTGAACTCCCTTTTCTCTGTGACAGCATCTCAAATATTTTAAGACTTCTATCCTATCACCTCTAGTCTATCTCTTCTTTAGACTAGACACATGCATTTCTCTCAATTATATGGTTTAACCTCCAGAATTCTATCTTGAATGTCTTGCTATTTGACTACTCATTGATAACAGATCATCAGAGTTGGAAGGGACCTTGTAGGTCATCTAGTCCAACCCCCTGCCCAAGCATGACCCCCTACCCCATTTGTGACAAATGGCAGTCCAATCTCTTCTTGAAGGTCTCAAATGATGTTGCTCCCACAACTTCCGAGGGCAACTTCTGTTCCATTGGTTGATTGTTCTCCCTGTCAGAAAATTTCTCCTTATTTCCAGGTTAAATCTTATTGGGTTCTAGTATTATTGGACATGAAGAAAAACATTCATCCACATGAAATGAAGAACTGAAGAAACTTCTTGAATGAGAGGCCCAGATGTTTTCAAGGGGAAAAAAGCAAGGAAGTTCAGTTGCCTTTTGGAAAAGCACCTTTGGAACAACGATATCCGAATGATTAAGAATCTCCATAGACAATCATCCATATGTTTTATAAATTTCAGTCCTTTTACCTAATTTCCCTTCTTTTCCTTAAATTAATGCCCCTGTCAGAATTCCGGCAGTTACCCCCATTTAAATCATGAGTCTGGAGCCAAACTTCCAGAAGACCATAGAAATATTTTATGAGTTGACACCTCCCTTTTCAAAAAAATGTTACAAACTTTCATCATTTTGTTTCTGGCTGAGAAATTGGAGTCTCCCAAACTTTGCCCTGTTTCTGAAAAGATGGGGAAAAAACCAAGTGTTTTTCTAAACAGCTTCTTCATCATGAGATTCAAATCAGGCTTTTACAGGCTGGCACAGATTGGTAAAAAAAAAAAAAAGAGGGGGGGGTTTCTAACTATTNGTAAAAAAAAAAAAAAGAGGGGGGGGTTTCTAACTATTCTGGAAGCTCTGATGTAAATAAATCAGAAAAAGATGGAACATTTATCAGACTGCAAAAGAGAACACACTAAATGAGAGCGGAAGAGGGGCTGATTCTTCAGGCAGAAGGTTTCATAGAATTTGCTGTAGGATACAAAAGAAAAGGGAGGCAGACAGAATTGTAAAATTTATTTCCCACCCAGCCAGGCCTTAGTCATTTCTGCTTTTGGGAAACAAACCAATCAATTTGTGAAAGGAGGAAGAAAGGCTCAATCTGTTGTGCTTCTTTGGTTAGAGAACAAGACGAAAAAGAGACAAGTGACAAAGATGGAAAGAAATGTTTTCTCAACTCCAAGGCAAAGGAAGGCCGTGTTTAAATACAGGTAGTCCTCAACTTGCAAGTTTGATAAGTGACCGTCCAAAGTTACAATGGCGCTAAAAAACATGACTTATGACCAGAGTTGGGCTGCTGAGGGTTCACAGGGGTTCGGGAGATCCTCTAGCTAAGATTCTGTGCAGTTCGGAGAACCCCCAAATCCCACTCCTGGCGTCAGCTTTGGAAGCCATATTAGCACCAGACATTTCCACATTCTTGAGCCTGGGGAAATGGGAAGGGGGAATTTCTTGGAGTGTATGTGTGTCCAGAGTTTTGTAGCATTAATTCAGCGCCAGAAAAATAAATGCAGATGGTTGATGCTTCATTTAACATCTTTATAAACATAATAAGTAGATTTTACAAACCAGTTGTAGATTTCTCCAACATGGAGCAAACTCAGACAGAAACATGTTGCAAGCAACTTCAGTAGCAACTGAGGAGCACAGATACAGACCTCAGTTCCACTTTAGTTCAGCAGGCAAGAAAGCAAGCAAGTTAGTTTCAATCTTCAATAGACAGACTCAGAGCTCAACATAGCTCCAGAGCTTAATATAGAGCCACACCTGAGCTATCTCTAGTTTTAGTTTCCTAGACTTCTAGTTTCAGTTTCCAAACAGTCTTCATTGGCTGATTTAGTTGCCATACCTATTCATTGGCTGACCTTGTTACCATGCTCTATTCCAATTCACCTGGTTAGACATAATAGCATTCTTCTTCTAAGTCAAGGTCATGTTATTTCTGCATCTGGTTGAGCGGACAGCTCAAGTTGGGACGGATGGTGATCGGGGCATGTGATGCGATGATGGGTGTAGGAGGTGGATTTGTAGTTTTTTGACCTATTGCAAAGAAATCCAGAACTTTCAGATTCGGGATTTCCCAGATGTGCCACTTTACTACTCTAATAAAAGGAACCTTGGAGAGGATTGTCTCAAAATTATTTGTGGGAGTGGAGGTTTTCAGGAACACTGACAACTGGTTGCCCCCACCCCACCCCACCCCTCCCCTCCCAGGACTCCCCCTGCATCCCCATTTTGGATGCAGGTAAGTGCAGGGTGTGTGTGGAGGCTCGGGGAGGGTGAGCAATGGGCTTGTTGATTCCCTTAACAACCGTATTGTTAACTTAACATCTGCAAGCCACTCACTTAACAGCCATGGCAAAAAAGGTCGTAAAAAGAGTGCAAAACTCACTTCACAATGGAAAGGTTGGGCTCCGTTGCGGTTGTAAGTTGAGGGCAACCTGTAATTCTGAAAAAAGGATAATACTAAGGAGACTCCTATTGCAATGTCACATCTCACACTATTGTGGATGTGCAAAACAGCAACTGCCAACAGTTCCAGAAAGACAAGATTCACGTCTTAATGAGAAGAGAGAAGAGAAATAGGACAGCACGTGACATCTGTTTCATCACATTATAAAAAAGATGTTGAGATTCTAGAAAAAGTACAGAGAAGAGCAACCAGGATGATTAGGGAACCGGAGACTAAAACATACGAAGAATGTTACAGGAACTGGGCTTGGCTGGTCTAGTGAGGAGAAGGACCAGGGGAAACAGGATAACAGTCTTCCAATATTTGAGGGGCTGCCACAGAGAGGAAGGGGCCAAGCTATTTTCCAAGGTACCTGAAAGCCAGACAAGGAATAATGGATGGAAACTGAACAAGGAGAGATTTAACCTGGAAGCAAGGAGAACCTTTCTGGCAGTGAGAACAATCAACCAATGGAACAGAAGTTGCCTTTGGAAGTTGTGGGAGTGTCATTACTAGAGACTTGCAAGAAGAGATTGGACTGCCATTTGTCAGAAATGGTGTTGGGTCTCCCGCTTGCGCGGGTTTGGACTAGATGACCTATAAGGTCCTTTCCAACTCAGATTATCTGTTATCTGCAAAAACTGCTCACTTTTGTTGTTCAGGGGATCCCAAAGTTTGAAATGTCTACAAGGGCAACCTCACTGCATAAAAGTTCTTTAAATCTGCCTGTCCCCACTCTGCACCCTCAAAAAAGCTCAAGGGTTTTATGGTGTACAATTTTTGGCATGTATGACCCTCGGCGCAACTCTCAAATGGATGCATGGATGAGGAGGTAATTATCCTTCACATTTCACAGGGCTATCGCTGGGGAAGAAAAAGTACTTTGGCATTTCAGTCTCACCGGCTCCAGTTTATAATCATGAAAAACTTTGCTACAGAGTGAAAACAGGGCTTGATCCCATAACAATTTGGGTCCTCTTTTTACCCACCTCAGAAAGATGGAAAGCTGAGTCAACCTGGAGCCAGGTGAGATTCGAATTGCCAAATTGCAAGCAGCCGGCAGTCAGCAGAAGTAGCCTTCAGGATTGCACTCTAACCACTGCACCACCACGGCTCTGACATTGTAAGTACCTTTTTGGAGGGATTTCCTCATAATTTTGAATGTTAAGTGACCAGTCATAAGTCAGTGGCTACCTGTAATTCCCTAATGCCATATAACACCATTGATGGGGGAGCCACATTGCCTGTTGGCCTGATTTAAGATACCATTCAATGTGCTGGTTATGAAGTGCATATCTGGCTTGGGGCTTGGTTGTTTGCAGGGCCACTTCCCTCAAAGACTTTCAAGAACAGATGGAACTGCTATTTGTCAGAAATGGTGTAGGGTCTTCTGCTTGAGCAGGGGGTTGGACTAGATGATCTACAACAGTGATGGCAAACCATTTTATCGTCACATGCCAAAAGTGTGTGCGTGGGCATGCATGTGAGCACACGTGTGCCTGCACCCATAATGCAATGTGTGTATGCGACCCTGTGCCCCTGGACATGCACACGCATGCCCAATACTCCCCCCACCCCCTGTGCATGAACGCACGGCCCCCGTGACCCCCTGCAACTCTGTGCATGCACGCACATCTCCCGTGCATGCTCCACCCCCGCACGTGCGTGGCCGATACCCGACAATCAGCTGGCTGGCGGGAGGTGTGCGTGCATGCACAGTGCACCTGATCTGGGGCAATGACTCACATGCTGGCAGAGATGGCTCTGCGTCAGTGGTGGGATTCAATTTTTTTGACTAGGGGTTCTGTGGGCGTGGCTTGGTGGACGTGGCAGGGGAAGGATACTGTAAAATCTCCAGTCAGAGGTGGGATTTGCCAGTTTTCTAAACTACTTCAAAATTTCCGCTACCGGTTCTCCAGAACTGGTCAGAACCTGCTGAATACCACCTCTGCTCTGGGTGCCATTTCTGGCATGTGTGCCATAGAATCTCATGGACCTACCAGGTCGTTTCCAACTCTGTTATTCTGTAATCTGTAAAGAGATGCCAGCTTTCTCAGAGTCCCCACCCAGTGGCAAAATGCAGCATGGAGGAGCCTGGTAAGCAAACCGTTCCTGCAAAAATGGCCCTCCTATAAAATACAGGTCATCCTTGACTGACAACAGTTCACTTAGTGACCATTGAAAGTTACAAGGACACTGAAAAAAAGTGACTTAGGACCATTTTTCACACTTATGACTGTTGCAGCATTCCCCGGTGGTGAGGTAATCAAAATTCAGACGCTTGGCAAGGGGTTGATATTTTGGGCAGCTGCAGTACCTTGGGATCCTATGAACAGTTTTTGTGACCTTCGGACCAGCAAAGTCAATGGGGAATCTAGATGCCCTTAAACATGTTGCTAACTTAATGAATGCAATGATTCACTTAACAATTATGGCAAGAAAAGTCATAAAATGGGGTAAACTCAGTTAACAAATGTTTCACTTAGCAACATACATTTTGGGCTCAATTGTGGTTGTACCCTGAGGACCCATACCTGTACAGAATAACAGAGTTGGAAGGGACCTTGGAGGTCTTATAGTCCAACCCCCTGCTCAGGCATGAAACCTTATACCATTTCAGGCAAATGGTTGTCCAATCTCTTGATAAAAACCTCCAGTGTTGGAGCATTCACAACTTCTGGAGGCAAGTTGTTCCACTGACTAATTGTTCTCACTGTCAGGAAATTTCTTCTTAGTTCTGGGTTGCTTCTCTCCTTGATTAGTGTCTTTTCCTCTAGTTATCTTGTTTCACAGAATATCCAGAACATTTCTTTAAAAGTGACTTTTTTAGCAAGCCTTTAACGGAGAGGGATCGCACAATGAGGATGCTGCTCGGTATTTTTATTGATTTGAGCTAATAGTCACTATAGTTCTTATCATATATAATGATATATTTGCCAATATTATCATGCGGATGTTTCTCTGCTGCCTGAATTTTAAATTTTTATCATTGTTTTTATTCTATTTTAATCCTATTTTACACCCAGAGTTGGTCATTGACATGGGCTGCACTGTAAATTGGATGGATGGGAGAGAGTAATTTTCTTGTTCATCAGCCACTTGGAGCTAAACTCTTGATGACTGAAGGGGCAGGCGTATATATCTGTAATTACTACATCAATTCACAAGTAAATAAATGTCTAAAACAGACTTAAGAATGATGAGAATTCACTTGTCAGGCTAGAAAGGGGCAGAAGTTTTCATCTCTAGCCTGTCAATCAAACTGCTGGGAGGTTTGGAAAAGGTACACAAAAGCAATTTAGCAGCATATTGGCCAACAGAGAGATGTCATTCTCACTACTCAAGTACATAATATGCCAGTGCTTTGTCATTAGAACAGAATAACAGAGTTGAAAGGGACCTTGGAGGTCTTCTAGTCCAATCCCCTGCTCAGGCAGGAAATCCTATATCGTTTCAGACAAAAGGTTGTCCAATCTTTTCTTTAAAACTGCCAGTGATGGAGCAACCACAACTTCTGAAGGCAAGCTATTCCACTGATTAATTGTTCTTGCTGTTAGGAAAGTTCTCCTTAGTTCGATGTTGCTTGTCTCCTGGATTACTTTCCATCCATTGCTTCTTGTCCTGCCTTCAGGTGCTTTGGAGAATACAGGTTGACCCCCACTCTTCTTTGTGGGAGCCCCTCAAATATTCCCATACCCTCCCATGCTACCACCTCTTACAACACTAGACAACACAGTATCAACAAGTAGTGATCTTCAAATTTCTAAAATGGACAACTAACATCAAAAATGTCATCAAAAAAGCACAGTAAAGAATGTTCTTTCAGCACCAACTCAGAAAGCTCAAACTGCCCAAGGAACTGCTGATACAGAGGAATTATTGAGTCTATCACCTGCATCTCTATAACTGTCTGGTTTGGTTCTGCAACCCAACAGGACAGACACAGACTTCAGAAGATAATGAGGACTGCAGAAAAAAACAATTACTATCAACCTGCCTTCCATTGAGGACCTGTATACTGCACAAGTCAAAAAGAGGGCTGTGAAAAATATTGGAACAGGCCCCTCATCATCCAGAACATAAACTGTTTCAACTCCTTCCCTCAAAACGTTGCTATTGAGCACTGCACACCAGAACAACTAGACACAAGGACAGTTTTTTTCCCGAATGCCATCATTCTCTGCTAAAACAAATAATTCCCTCAAGTACGCTCAACTATTACAAAGTCTGCAACTACTATTCTGTTTAATCTTTCATCAACCACCTTATCACCCATTCCTCCCACTTGTGACTGGCATGACTGTAACTTTGTCGCTTGTTCCTTACGATTTATATTGACTATTTCCTAGTGTGATTTGACTGCTTGTTTGTATCCTATGACTATCGTGAAGTTTGTACCTTATGATTCTTGACTCTTCATGATGTTTCTTTTCTTTTATATTACACTGACAGCATTTGCACCAACAAATTCCTTGTGTGTCTGATCACCACTTGGCCAATAAAGAATTCCTGTTCTGTTCTGTTCTGTTTGTTCTAGTCTAGTCTAGTTCTAGTCTAGTTCCTAGTCTAGTCTAGAGTCTAGTCTAGCTAGTCTAGTTAGTCTAGTCTAGTCTAGTCTAGTCTAGTCTAGTCCTAGTCTAGTCTAGTCTAGTCTAGTCTAGTCTAAGTCTAGCTCTAGTCTAGTCTAGTCCTAGTCTAGGTCTAGTCTAGTCAGTCTAAGTCTAGTCTAAGTCTAGTCTAGTTAGTCCAGTCCAGTCCAGTCCAGTCCAGTCCATCCAGTCCATTCTATTTGATTGGAAACTGCTAGTACTTCTTTTCACTAGACTAGCCATGCCCACACTCCTTCAACCATTCTTCATATGTTTTAGCTCCAGCCCCCTAATCACTGTTGTGGCTCCTCTCTACACTCTTCCAGAGGCTCTAACAACTTTTTTAGGATATGGTGACCAAACTGGATGCAGGTGTGGCCTTTCTAAGGCATTATAAAGTGGTATTAAACATTTCAATGTAATCTTGATTCTTTCCTGTCACAACCCCCAGGGTCAACTGTGATCCAAAATCAGATGCTTGGCAACTGGCTCATATTTATGACGATCGTAGCATCGTCCGGGGCTCTGTGACCCGCTTTTGTGACCTCTGATAAACAAAGTAAAGGGGCAGGCCAGATTCAATTAACAATGGTGTCACTAATTTAACAAATACAATGATTCACTTCATCAAGTGTGGCAAAAAAAAAGGCATAAAAGAGGGCAACTCCTTAACCAAGTGGTCATTTTAGCCACAAAAATGTTGGGACTCAGTTGTGGGTCATAGAGTCGAGGATCACCTGAATGACTGCCAAGCATCTGAATTTGATCGCATGATCATGGGGATGATGCAACTGTGTGAAAAACAGTCATAGTCCCTTTTTTTAATGCCCCTAACAATCACTAAACAAATGGTTGAATGCAAGGACTTTACAACCATATGGACAGGCATGTTATTCCCAATTCTGAGGTAACACTGTCCAGCATTCCAAGCAAACCTCCATTCCGCCCAATAACTCCGAGACAGACATCTTCTCAAGATTTCTTTTTATTTGGGTAGTAATTGGCACAAATGTGGAATCCTGAATCTAAAAGTTCCAGGCTTCCTTACAATAAATAAAAACTATATCCATCTCCTGCAACCCATCACCGCATCACATAACCAATCACCATCCATCCCAACTTATGCGGAACATGACCTGACCTTGAATCAGAAAAAGAATATTATTAGATGTCTAACTAGTATTCCTCCAATGAATTCCCCCCTCCACTTTCCAAGGCTCAATTGTGGCAGCGTGGGAGCATTGCATCTCACTCTGCGCTTCCAAAGCTGATAGTAACTTAAGAATTCAAAAAGATAATTTCTTTTCCAGACCTAACTTTCATAAATTTACAGGTCTTTTAAATCCATCTGATTTAGTGGTCATCAATGTGTTCGTAAGTAAAAAAAAAAAAGTAATCAAACTGTGAATTTGTTAAGTCACTTTTTTCAGTGCGATTGTAACTTCAAACAGTCACTAAAATGAATTGCTGTAAATCCGGGACTACATTAATTGCAAGATTTAAATCACCACAGACACAAAAGAGGGCCATCATTTGCCATTGGTGCAGGCAGACATATTTCCGATTCCAAGAGACCCCCGTGGCCTCAGGTAGACTGAAATAAAATTGATTTCAATCATAAAGACTCAAGAAAATGAAAAGGCTAGAAAAGAAGGTGAGTACAGTAGTTTAAATTTGAGTATAATCCACGCTGGTCGAACTCAAGCCTCTGCGCTCGTGGGCTCTCTGTAGATTTCCAGGTAAATGCAAAGACTCTGGGAAAGAAACAAAAATACGCTCAAGTGTCTGCAAAGAGGCATTTAAAAATAAGGAGAGCCTTTTGATAAAAGCCTCATGGGTAGAGCATTATCTTCCTTCGCTGATTTAGATAAGTTTCACAGCAATGGGAAAATGCAGTTACTTAAGGCCAGGTCACATCTCTGATGGATGCAAAACGTATGTAAAAAGGACACAGCGGACGAGCAAATTTTCCATCGTTGTTATCCGCTCTCAAAAGGGGCAAAAATTTGCATAAACAGAATGGAAAGGAATGGAAAGGAACAGGCGGGGAGAGGACGTAGCGAGGATGTTTAGCGAATGCCTAATGGAAACCTAGCGGATGGAAGCGGATGGAAGCAGATGGCACGTCCGCAGGGCTTCCAGGGGAGCACAGCAAAGCGGACGTGTAGCGGATGAAGCGGATGCGTAGCGGATGAAGTGGATGCATATGGATGCAGAGCGGATGCGTAGCGGATCACTGCGCATGACGGGGCCGGGGAGGATGCATTGCGGTCCACCACGCGGATATAAAAGGAGGCAGCTCGCAAGCAGGTCCACCATTCAGAGGAAAGACCTGCTGCCAGACACATCTTGAGAGAACACCATGGGAAGAAGAAGAGGAAGCCTGTGCCATCTTCTGCCAGCCCTGGCAAGAGGATAGATCCACTCCCACCCCTGGCGCTGGACTCTGCTGGTGCTGCTGTTGCTCTGCTGCTGGTGCTGATGCTGCTTCTTCTGCTACTGGTGCTGCTCCTGCTGCTGCTGGTGGGTGGTCCTGCCTGCTGCTGTGGTGACCAGCCCCAAAGCCCTGAAAGCCTACTGCTGAAGGCCCTGCCAGAGGGAGGAAGAGGCAAACCAAGCGAGAAGGAGAAGGGAGAGAGAAGCTAGTACTCCATCGCAGAGGAGCATGAGGAGGAGTGCGCTGGAGTGGCTGAGGAGAACGAATATATGTGGAAGAAGGGCACAAGGCTCTATCGAGAACCAAAGAAAAGCAGGCGGCTTGGAGACAGAAGGCGGAGGAGCCTGGGCTACACTTCAGATGTCGCTCGCTCGGGTGGTGGAAGCACATGCACACCTGGTACGGGAAGCTGCACCTGAAGAAGTCTGGCCAGAGCCGCGGTCAAGCTCACCAACCGGGAGACCTATGTCATAGGCAAAGTGCAGCTTCCTGGAGGTGAGGTCCGCCATCGAAGAGCAAGCCCCTCTGTCTACCCTCACTCTCAGGCAGCCCACAGACAGCCAGTCCCTCTTCTGGCCAGGAGACAGCGACGTGTCCGGGCAGGTGTCCACAAAGCGCCCCGCGACAGAGACACCCCGAAGTGCACACCCTGTGCCGGAGGACGTGGTAGGATTCACTCACACACATGGAGCAAGAAAGGAGCAGCGACCACCAGGGACCAACCCACATCCACCCTCAGCTCCACCTCCACAGAAAGCAGGCAGAGAGGCAGACCAGAGGGACAGAGCCACACTGTCCTGCTGGAGATCAGGGACACCATCAAGAGCAGCGCAGATCTCGCTCCTCCAGCTGGTACACTTGAGTCGAGATTCCTTCCTCAAACCGCAAGCCCTTCTCTCACCTATCATGACTCAGACCCTCATGACATGCCCAAGTCCCCCAGTACCAGGTGATGAAGGAGCAGATCACGGCACTGCTGCAGCCACCCTCCAGGCCCAGCTGAACCTACTCGCCACCCACTCCAGGTCTGCTCCTCCACCCCAGGCAATGTCACAGCCTTCCAAGGTCTTCAAACAGCCTCTCCTACGAAGGCTAATGGCTACCAGGAGTTCCAGCAACACAGGCAGCCCTTCCCAGTCCAGGCACAGGTTCTCGCATTCCAGAGGTGCCACCGATGCAGCGTACACCCGATGCCACAGACGCCACCGATGCCACCGATGCCACTGCGCCACAGATGCTGCCACGATGCCCACAGAAGGCACTGATGCCACCAATGCCACAGACGCCACAGATGCGAGCCACAGATGTTTCCTCGCAAAACCACAGACGTCTCACCTCACCCAGCTGCACACCAGACATCCACTACACTTCCTCCTTCCTCCACCCCACAGCCAAGCCCGTCCTCAGAAATATCTTATCATCGGTCCTGTGCCTAACATCCCAGTCTGGATGAAGGCCTCCTCAACCGCACAGGACTGAGCCAGCTTCTGAGGCTCCTGAACAACCCACCTCCTGTTGTCCTCTCAGGGCCAGGCCCCCAATGGCGCCTCAGACCAGCACTCCAACCACTGCAGCCTCACAGCCCCCTGGAGCCTTTACACCTGAGACATGGACATGCCTCAGAGTGACTGAGAACATTGCCAGAGACTGAGTTGACTTTATCATTGCTTGGGACACTTTCTCTGTGTTCCTTTTGCTTTTTAAATAAAGTCCTACACTTTACTTACTGTTATTAATAAATGTTATCTTCTTTGCGCTTACACTTGGGTGATTTCTTTTACTTAATAAAAGTCTTGGTGGAAGTTTAGAAAATGGTTAAGCCTTTGCATGCTTATGGGATGGGCAGGGAACCTGTGGGATGGGTAATAGCTGTGGATAGATAAGCCTCCAGTGCAAGCATAGTGGGACTTATGATCCACCCTCACCAGCTGCCACACCTTGGCCCTTTATTATCAATAACAATTTAATCATTGATCCACAATTTAACATAAACACAACTCTTTATTAATGCCCTGTTCATTGTAAGGCCACTCAACATACATGGCAAAATCTCATCAGTGTGATGAAACAGCTGAAGGAAGCATCCATTAAACAATTCTACCGTCCTGTCTTGCCACTCCACTGCTCCAGCTGGGAGTTTGCACCAGTGTTTCAGGAGGTTGCGCTGCTTCTTCCCTTCACGTTGAAGCTCTGTTGGGGTCTTGTACATCCACAGTGTCTATCAGGTTTTCGCCCTTGCCTCCATTCACCAGGCTCCATGTCCCCATTGCCTTGTTTGGAGGTCCACGAGCCTGTTTCTGCAAACACTGGGAAGCGGGTGCTCATGAGATTGTGCAAGGATGCAGCAAGCTTCCACGGATGCTCCTCATGGTCCGTGGGTGATGCTGCATGGTGGTGAGAAGTACCTGGAACCTGTTGGCCAGGATGCCAAAGGCGTTCTCCACCACCCGCTTGCCCTGGACAGACTGTAGTTTGAAGATCCTCGCTTCATGGGTGAGGCATCTGGAAGTGTAGGGCTTCATGAGGTAGGTTCTGAGGGAGAAGGCGTTATCCCCACGATGAAGTAGGGCACATCTTGTGGTTGTTGGGCAGGGGGTCTGGATCTGGAAACCCATGATGAGTTTGCGTTCCAGCCCCTCCTTGAGGTCACTGGCGTTGTATACCTGGGCATTCTGAAGATGAGCTGTTGCCTGAAGCATCGATGTACATGAACTTGTAGTCAGCATCGACCATGGCGAAGGGATGATGCTGAAGAAGCCCTTGTGTTGAAATAAGTGGACCCTGACTTGACTGGAGCTTTGCAGGCCACGTGCTTCCCATCTATGGCTCCAACGGTGTGGGGAAGTTCCACCTCTGATACCACTGCTCTGCAAGTTCCTCCAGCCTTGTTCAGTGGAGGGACACTGGAGGAGCTCCTCAGGTATTCTCGATGAATGGCCTGCACCACTTCTCTGACCACTTTGCTGATGCTGTTGTGTGGCACCCTCCAGGCATACTGCATGTTTCTGTACGTGGTCCCGGAGGCCAGGTAGCGCAGAGTCAGTGCCACTTCAGTCCAGGGTCCAGGCTGGGACGGAAAGTTGGTGTTCCGCCTTGGTCAACCTGGGTCTCAGACGCTCCACACTTCGTCAAACATGGCTGGTGGCATCCTTGTGAAGTGATGGAATGCACGAGTGTCTTTGTTCTCAGCTCCACCATCAGCTTTGTCATAAAGTCCAAACTCCGCTCTTCTCCCGATCCATCGTCAGACGCCAGACACTTCTTGGCCGCCTCCTTTTCTTCCGTAGAAAAGGTGAAAGAAGCCTGAAGAGGGCTTGGTTCTGGTGTTGAAATGATGGCTCCTACCAAAAAGGAGTGTGCGATGATCCATGGTGGAGAAGAATGATAGCTGGTTTGAAGAGCAATGAGCAAGGCTGAAGAGTTCTGCACACACGTCTGCTGGACTGAAAGTGAGATCCAGGTGATTTCTCCCCCTTTTTATAGAAATATCGGTTTCCGTTAGGTGTCCTCTGCATCCTCTAGACATCCTCCAGACATCCTAAATATCCGAGATACATCCCCTATACGAATGTTTTTTTCCGTTTTAATGCTTATATCTGAGCTTGCATCTGCTTTCATCCTTTCTACGTCCGTGCTACTAATGCTGCGTGTCCGTTTCGCGTTCGTTTCCGCTTCTCTCCTGTGTCCGTTTTCCGCTGGAGCGGATTTGAGTTGCACGGATGAGCAGCGGATTTCCTAGCGGATATAGCGGACGCATAACGGGTGACGACGGAGCATATAACGGATGTTCCCATATGCGTAGCGGATGTATATAGATGCGTTGGATACTTCATCCGCTCAAAAAGTTTTGTGGCAGCTCAAAACTTTTTGAGCGGATGAAATCACAGTAGAACGGATGCTGGACGGATAGAGAGTATGAAAAACGTATGCAGTGAGTACAGAACGGATACAATTCGCGTTAACCAAACAGATGGCAGTGTTTCCTCTCCGTTTTACATCCTCTTTGCATCGCGTTGGTGCAGTGTGACATGGGCTTTACTGGAGAGGGGGATGAAAAAACCCCAATGGCAGCCATGACAGTATAATAGGACCTAACAATCCCCATCTTTCTCTTTTTCTTTTCTTTCTTCTTTCAACTTTTCTTTTCCTTCTCTTTCTATCCCTCACATCCCTTCCCCCTCCCCCTCTCTCCTCTCCCTCTCTCTCTCTCATCTCTCTCTCTCTCTCTCTCTCTCTCTCTCTCTCTTTTAATTTGTGAGAACAGTTTGAGGAACACAGTTTTAGGAATTAGGTTGTCTAGTTTAATGGAAAAAAGGACTGGGGTGACATGATAGCAGTGTTCCAATAATCTATTTACCACAAACAAGAATGAACCAAGATAATCTGCAAAGCACCTGAAGGCAGGACAAGAAGCAATAGGTGGAAACTAATCAAGGAGAGAAGCAACCTAGAACGAAGGAGAAATTTCCTGAGAGATAGAACAATTAATCAATCGAATGACCTGCTTCCAGAAGTTGTGAATACTCCAACACTGGAAGCTTTTTAAGGACGGTCAACTTCAAACGGTCATTATGTGAACTGTTGTCAGTCGAGCACTATCTGTATACAGGATGGAAACTCTCGAAATGACTCTAGCTGAAGCCATATTTTTCTGGCTTCGTTTCTCAGTTGCCATACTTATGGTGTGGGGACAACTTATGGAATGTAGATAGTTTTCCTCTAATGTGCCAGACAACAGTGATAAGGCTCCTGAGAACCAAGGTCAGATCAACATGCCCTAGCAATCCTAGGAAGGAGTGCTGAGAAGTTCATCACCTGCTTGGTTGGTTAATGTGACCTGTGACATGAGAGGGGTGGCCAGAATCTATCCTTTAATTATACCAAAACTGCAGGAATTAACTGCAGGTTTCACCTTTGACCATATGATGTACCCAAAAAGCAGGATTTTTGAGGAAGCCAAGGCCTCCGTCTTGAATTGGTTGAGAGCATTACTTGGAACCATAATGGTGCAGTGGCCTAGAAGTGAAGCTCTCACCTCACAATCAGGAGGCTGTGAGTTCAATCCTAGGTAGAGATAGATATTTCTCTCTCTGAGCACAATGAGAATATATCTGCTAAACAAAACTCCATATTGGCAAGAGGAAGGGCATCTGGCCAGTAAACACTCAGCTCCATTCAGTTGCNGAATATATCTGCTAAACAAAACTCCATATTGGCAAGAGGAAGGGCATCTGGCCAGTAAACACTCAGCTCCATTCAGTTGCTCAGACTCCACCCCACAAGGGATTATGGGGTCATTAAAAGATTATGATGATTACTCAGAACCATGACATAGGGCGTATGAAGGATTATCCTATGCACTTCAATATGACCCTCTGGTTTGTCACCAAAAAAAAATTGAGTGGATTGAAAACTAATTGGACACAGCAGCCTGCTGAGCAAACATAAAGCCCCAGAGATTAAACTGGAAATGCATCCAGGCTGGCAGCTAACCCCAAGCCCCTTGGAAGGTCTATCAAGGAGAATGGTATGAAGTTGATTAATGCAAATGGCAGTTCTATCTTCAGCCAAGGATAAAAAGAAAAGAAAAAAACCATCCCAGCTGCAAGGAAGGTAATTTCACTTCCTCCTGATGTAAGCAGTTGTAGCCTAGGAACTGTCCAGTTGAAGAATTTTTAGGTCATTAATAAAATGATTCATCATCCATTTCTTGGGCAATTTATCAGCCGAAGGTGCATACATCACACAATGAATTAAACAATTCTTTCAGAGAAATTTTGAGTGGCTTAGGCAATTAAAAGATGAGTTCTTACACTATTTATACAAGAACACATTCATTTAAGGTCGTCCTTCCATTATATTCCTGAAGGTAGAACCGAATTCATTTAATGCAGAGGTGGAGAACAATGACCCTTTTATGACTGTGCAAGCAAAGGGCACTTCTGCCTGACAGTTGTGCATATGGAGCTGCACATGCAAAGACATGTGCCCACTGCTTGTGCAAAACCATCCCATCTCCCCCAGTCTGCAAAGCCAGAAAGGTTGGGGATCGCTGCCTTCACAGACAGAAATACACACTTCCAGAATCATAAATCACAATTACAAAATACAACATATAATTCTTCTGTGTCTATAGATCCATATAAACCCATTCCATTTGTTCAAGTTGGTAAGCTAAAGTAGCTTGGTAGTTTGATCAGTTTGACACTCGTAACTTTTTATATTGCAGAATTTTAATGGTCTGAGTCACCTGGAGTCACTAGGTGTGTTGGACAGCTATAAAAAAGGATATCTGATTGATGAATAAAAGAATCTTTCTTCAATAGACAGAGGAGTTGACTTGCAACTGCTCCAGCATATTCATTTAAATATACATCTTTTTTGAACCTACACGTCTCTACGATATAAACATTTTATTGATGCCTGATTTTTAAACATAAATGTCTCCATAGAACCACAGTTGGAAGGAACCATTTAAGATACTGAGTCCTCAACACTCATGCAGGATCTAAGTAAAGCATCCATGGCACATGGCAGTCTAGCCTCCCCTCGAATAAAAGCCTTGTTTTATTCTCATGTCACAATGCGGCGTGGGAGAAAAGTAAATCAAAAGATGTTAAAATCTAACCTTAATACGTTTTTCCCACAATTCACCTGTAAAATGTCATATGATCTTTTGGAGATTTGCTCATAAATTATTTGTATAATTTTGTTTGTTTTGCCAATAAGAGGGATATTTTTTAAAGAAGAGAAAAAAAGATGTGAATAGGGTACAGTTATTATGTCCAGGTAGTCCTTGGCTTATGACAATTGAGCCCAAAATTTCTGTTGCAAAGTGAGACAGCTCATAACTTGAGTTTTGCCCCATTTTTCAACTTTTCTTGCCACCGTTGTTAAGTGAATCACTGCAGTTGTTCAGTTAGTAATATGGTTGTTAAGTGACTCTGGCTTCCCTTCCCTTGTCAGAAGGTTGCAAAAGGGGATCATATGACCCTGGGACCAGAGGTGGTATTCAGCAGGTTCTGACCAGTTCTGGGGAACCGGTAGCAGAAATTTTGAGTAGTTGGGAGAACGGACAAATACCACCTCTGACTGGCCCCGCCCTCATCTATTCTCTGCCTCCCGAGTCCCAGCTGATTGGCTGGGTTTTCTTTTGTTGTCCTGTACAGGAGAACAGAGCTGGAAAGCAGGTTAGTGGGGTGGGGAGGGAATGGGGATTTTACAGTAACCTTCCCCCAGGAGTGGGCAGGGAATGGAGATTTTGTAGTATCCTTCCCCTGCCATGCCCACCAAGCCATGCACACCAAACCACACCCTGCACATCAAGCCATGCCCGCAGAACTGGTAGTAAAAAAATTTGAATCCCACCACTGCCTGGGACACTGCAACTGTGATAAACACGCCAGTTGCCAAGTGTCCGAATTTTGATGACATGGCCGCAGGGATGCTGCAACGGTTGTTTAAGTGTGAAAAATGGTCACTGGTCACTTTTTTCAGTGTCACTGTAACTTTAAATAATCTCTAAGTGAATGGTTCTAAATCGAGGACAAGCTGTGTGAATGTCCATCTATGTGCATTTTGCAAACCTGCTGGAAGTCCCTCCCTCAGATTAAAAGATTCTTTATTCTTAATATTAAAAAGAGGCAGAGTATTATATTTTCCCAAAGGAGAAATAGACAAAAAATCTTAACAAAGGCAGAAAGCAGATCCAGTTTTCCTTCCATAGGACAAAAACTTCAAACAAAGAAACTTGAAAAGGCTGGCCTTTAGGAATGCAGATTTTGTATCCATTCAGGAAGACTGGGCCAATCTATTCATAAATAAAATGCACAGACAGAAGGTTGGAGTTGATGGGATTAAAATCTACATTCCCTCATCCAAATTCTAAGGACAGGACAGAACCTTTAAGACATAATAGGATGAATCCACCACCACTGGAATAGTAAAGGACTTAAGGCTCACTACATTGCACAACTGCCTGGAGCATCTCAATCACCCGCTAAAGAACCATCCACTCACTCGGCCATTTGATCAGCCACTCCAAAAACATGCTGCTGTCACTGAAATTTCTGGAAACCAAATAAACAGAGACCTTCTTTCCTTTTAGCCAGCCTCTGTTTATTTATTTTTCTCCAGCTTGGAACTGGACTGGATTTTTCTTCCTTTAGCACAAAAGTTAAGTAAACCTTTTAAAATCTGTTCAGTTGACATCAGTTTGAACCCATCATTTAAAAAAAAAAAATCACAACCCACTTTGACATAAGTAAGTGCACCCAATCCCATCCCCTCTAAGTTTTTGAAACCTACGGCTTAACTTCAACAGGTTGAAATCCTTCTCTCTCTTTTTTTTTTTTTTCCTGCAAAGTTGTCTCTGCAGAAAAACAACCATAGCTTGGCTGATCATTCAAATTAAGAAGCCGGTGTATGATTGATTGTGCTAGGAAAGAGTTCTCTGCAGGGGGGAGCTTTGTCTTTTATCTTGGAGCAAAAAGAAAGTGACAGCAATCCATTTGCAACTTTAGATTTTGCTAGTAAGAAATCCAGCTGACCCTCCCTGTTTGCTGGCCTCAGCTGCAGGCTTCAATTTTGCTCACTTTGGTGATATGGAGTTCAGTTGCTGAAGGAGAAGAGAATCTCCCAGAAACAAAGAGGAAGAGCCATCTGGATTGAACATCAAAGGGCTACTCCTTGGCGTAGAAAAAAAAAATATCAATGGATATGAGAAGTTGGGGTGTGAGTAGTATGAATGCCCTGAAAAGAAGATTGCACATTCCCTGCCTGAATGTCAAAAAGTGCTTGCAAGAAAGAAGTGAGAAAGGAAGGTGTGGTTTCTACCAGTTCAAACCAAGCCCATTAGCTGAAGAAAAGAACGGGGTTTAAAACAGCAAAATGCAACAGTCTATATTCTGCTCGATTATAGATAAATCTCCCTCTTCTTGATGGGGAGAGACTTTATAAGATGTGCAAGAGACATCTGAATATTCAGGACAAGTAGTCCTCGACTTAGGTCCACAAAGCAGCCCAAAATTTCCATTGCTAAGCAAGACGTTTGATAAGTGAGTTTTCTCCCAGTTTATGACCTTGCTTGCTGCAGTTATTAAGTGGATCGTTGCATTTGTTAAGTTAGTAACATGGTTGTTAAGTGAATCTGGCTTCCCCATTGACATTGCTTGTCAGAAGGTTGTAAAAGGCAATCAAATGACCCAAGGGTACTGCAACCGTCATAAACACAGGCCAATTGCCAAGTGTCCGAATTCTGATGACGTGACCGCGGGGATGCTGCAACAGTCATACATGTGAAAAACAGTCAAAAGTCGCTGTCACTTTGAAGGGTTGCTGATTGAATGGTTGTAAGTCAAAATTTGGGCAGACTTACAAACTATAATTTGAAAGGCAAAAAAAAGTTGCTATCATGTAGGACGTGTTTCTCAAGAACGATGAATCCAAAAATTCTCTCTGGGTTTTCCTTGATGCAAGCATGCCAAACCAAAAGAGTCTGGATATAGAAAAAAAGAGCCGAAAACTCGTAATGGCAGATACTCAGAAGTCCTAAGGAAGAACTAAAACTCACTGTCAACTCATAAAATATTTCTATGGTCTTTTAGTGTTGCCAAGAGAAAGGGAAAGGGGAGCAGTGCGGCAGCTTGCAAACCAAAAGTGCATTCCAAAAATGCTTTCAAAGATAGTAACTAGGTGACTGAAGTTGCTGCCTTGCAAAATTCTAACTGGAGTGCATGAGTGATGACTCTTGGCTATGGTTGTGTCCCACTGAAGAATATGAATTACAGTACACCCAGGGGGTGGGGGGAAACCAGGGTCAAGGGTGATAATGAATTATGTGTCTCAGAGTAGGCTACACCCAGGCAGTGCTGGCATGTTAACGCCCAATAAATCCTTTTGAAGTTTTGGAAGTTTGGTAAATGCCAGAATCCTGACACTCACAGTCTCCTGATGATTGGCCCAAGTGACCCATCTGGCTATCATGCCTAAGGCAGGACTAGAACCCACAGTCTCCTGGTGATTGGCCCAGTGACCCAGCCTATTTTCATGCTTAAAGTGGAATTAGAACTCACCATCTCTTCGTTTCTAGCCTGGATCAAATTCAAATTGCTTCTTTTTTATCAATTATTTATAAATAAGTAAATTATATTTATGTTGTATATAATAATAAGATATATATCCACTCTGTTTCTGTCTGGTTTTGCATCCAGATTCGAGGGGCCAAGTATATGAAAGGATCTGTCTCCTGGCTATGCTAGCAACTCAATTGTGGCATCTTCCTCGGCTGCCAGGCATTTAAATTTTTGTATTTATGGCTGAAATTGTTTTTATTTTTATCTCACTTTGTTCGTTGCCCAGAGTCACTTGGAAAGATGGGCAATCATACACATAGATTAAATGAATAAATAATATAGAACTCATCAATACACTACTGTTAATGCAATTTGTATAGCTTACCTCAATTCACATTGCAGCCTGATTCACCTTCATGTAAAAATGAGAAATTCCAAGTACAAAAACAATACAGAGCATCTGTTTTAAGAATTTACAACTGTTGTAGTCCAGGTAACAACAGATAAAATAGTTTTTTTTTTTCCTCAGAGGAGAATGAACAGAAAGAGTTTAAATACAACACTCATTTTTCTTTTTATTTAGTTTTATCCTGCCTACATTATTCTTTAAATAACCCAAGGATATTTATCAAAATAATAAAGGCAGAATAATATATAACATTCCTTCCTCTTCCTATTTTCCACACAAGAATCCCTGTGAAGTGGGTTGGACCAGTGGTGGGATTCAAAAAATTTTACTACCAGTTCTGTGGGCGTGGCTTGATGGCCGTGGCAGGGGAAGGATACTACAAAATCTCCATTCCCTGCCCACTCCTGGAGGAAGGTTACTGTAAAATCCCCATTCCCTCCCCACCTCACTAACCTGCTTTCCAGCTCCGTTCTCCTGTGCAGGGCAACAAAAGAAGACCCAGCCAATCAGCTGGGACTCGGGAGGCAGAGAATAGATGAGGGCGGGGCCAGTCAGAGGTGGGATTTGCCAGTTCTCCGAACTACTTAAAAATAGGGGGGGTGGAAATTCTGCCTCTGCCGACCAGCATCCATCGCTACTCATCTGGCCAGTGTCATGTCAGTGTGTGAGAGAATTGAGGGCTGTTTGGAAACCGAAAGGAGCCTGGGCGTGGCTTAGCTCAACTGTTCTGTACTAAAGCTGCTTGGTGCTGTGAAACTGAAACTGAAACTGAAACTCCTTTCCTCTGCTTGTGTTTTGCGTTTGGTGCAGCTTTCTTTCAGGTGGGAAAGGGGAATAGAACTCCTTAGCATCAGAACGTGTTAATAATAATATATAAATTATTAATGCTCTGATGGTCATTTTGAAAAATCCTTTCTTAGTGAGCACCTGGAAGCCAAGAAAAGCATATGTGCCAAGTTTCAATTTTGTAGGCTTTACAGTTCTGGAGATTTTGTGATGATGCATGAGTGGTATTTCATTTTTATATCTACAGATTATTCTATTTCTTTTTTATTTAAAAAAATAACACAGAGATTGATAGGAAGATGGTACTGTATATCCAGAGATATAAATGAATGAGCCCATGTGAAACTGGTACAGATGAGAATTTCACCCCTTGCAATATGGAGATTGCCGTGTCTCACAAAACGGTAGCAGATACTATGAATCAAACCAACAGGCACTAACACATCTAAACAAATGGAATTAAGAGGCGCTCGAGGAAATCAATCTTTTTCTTTCACCCTCACTCTCAGCTGCTCTCTTTTTCTTCAAAATAAAGGAGAATGAAAGGGCCTTTTGCTCTATAAACAAACCGAGGTAATTCATTCCTTTAACTGAGGTGTTCCTTACCCATTTCTCCAAACATGGTTTTGCTAAAAAAGGATTTTGCAGGAACTAGAAACTGTGAGGTCTCTGGTTTACTTGCAGATGTCTCATTACCCATCTAGGGAACATCATCAGTGCTAGATAATGAAATGTCTACAAGAAAACCATCCAGCTCAGAGGGCCATCAAGGACCACACAGTCTTTGAATGCGGAATGGGACCACTTGCCACAGCCAACTCACTGCAGCCAACTCACTATGGCCAACATGCCACTGGACAATTCACCATGGCCAACACACCATGGCCAACTCATCACGGCCAACACACCACTGGACAATTAATCATGGCCAATTCACCACTGGACAATTAAACATGGCCAATTCACCCTGGCCAACTTGCCACTGGACAACTCACTATGGCCAGCTCACCGTTAAGACAACTCGCTGGGGGACAAGAGTTACATTGATATCAAAAAAATGGTGGAATAGAATCATTAAAGAAAGGATGCAAAAGGAGGGACATAATAAAAAAAAATGAAGAATTTCCCCATGGTCATGCAAATACATGGTCAGTGTATTTATGATAGTTGCACTGTCTTGGGAAGGTCAAGTGATCACTATTCGTAACCTTCCCATTTGTAACCTCACTTCTGATAGAGTCACTTAACAACCACACAATTCTCTTAAGAACTGCAGTGATTTGCTTAATTGTGACAAAAACTGATCATAAAAAGGAGACACAATTCACTTAACTTAGTCTTGCTGACCAATGAAAATTTGGACCTCTATTGTGGTCATAAGTTGAGGATAACTTGTAACGGGTCTTTCCCTAAATGTATATCCGGTTTTAGGGCTTCTGTGAGTATGATTATTTATATGCTTTTAATGCAGGGGTTTCAAACCCAAGGCCTGTGGGCCAGATCCAGCCCATTATGTGGTCAGATCTGACCAGTAAAACTGTCCTGAAAAATGTATGGGACTAGCCCACATCACTTCAGCCCAGTCTACCTAGTGCAAAGGGGAAACATGCCAGCAGTTTAGGGAGTGGCATCAAGTTGGCCACACCCACCCAGTCAGCCACATCCCCCCTTGGAGGTCAACCCTACCTGATGCAGCTCTCAATGAAATTGAGTTTGACACCCCAGTTTGAATGGCAATGTACGATTGAGGCAAACTCTGTCCAGAGCCTGGAGTTTGATCCTGACGGGGCTCCAGGTTGACTCAGCCGTCCATCCTTCCGAGGTCGTTAAAATGAGAACCCAGATTTCTTGACAGCAACATGCTGACCAGGGGTGGTATTCAGCAGGTTCTGACCCGTTCTGGAGAACCAGTAGCGGAAATGTTGAGTAGTTTGGAGAACCAGCAAATCCCACCTCTGACGGGCCCCATCTATTATCTGCCTCCCAAGTCCAAGTCTTCTTTTGTCACCCTGTACAGGAGAACGGAGCTAGAAAGCAGGTGAGTGGGGTGGGGAGGGAATGTGAATTTTGCAGTAACCTTGCCCTGCCTTGCACACCAAGCCACACCTACCAAGCCACACCATGCCGAAGAAGCCCTGACCACAGAACCAGTAGTAAAAATTTTTGAATCCCACCACTGGTGCTGACTCTAAACCTCACAGAGAGGGTTGTCTAGCACTGTGATGCGGTATATAAGTAAGTGCTAAATGCTATTAGGTCTTACTTATTATGATGCATTGGCCTGGGTGTTGTTGTGAACCACTCAAGCCTTTTGGTTAGGGTGACGCAGGGGTGGGATTCTACCAGTTTGCACCTATTTGCTAGAACCGGTTGTTAACATTCTAAGCAGTTAGGAGAACCAGTTGTTAGAAGGAATTACTGGCCTAATCCTGTAAGGAAGGCAGGAAGGAAACATTCTGGTGTTGCTTACAGAAACTGCCTCTCTGTTAACCCTTATTACATTCTTGGCAGGACTAGACTTCCTGTCTCTGGAACTTCTCTGGAGTTTTTTTCCCCTCCTTTGCTGGTACTTTCTTTGTGTGGAGTGACCATTCAAAGTTACAATGGCACTGAAAAAAAGTGACTGATGACCATTTTTCACACTTACGACTGTTGCAGCATCCCCACAGTCATGAGAGGCCAGGCGAGGAGATGCGTGCCTCGATGTGAGTGATATTGAGTTGGCCACACCCAGACAATAATAACATGACCACCAAGCCATGTCCACCCAGTCACATGACCACCAAGCCATGCCCACCATTGAAGCCACGCCCACAAAACTGGTTGTCAAAAAATTTGAATCCCACCCCTGGGGTATACATATTTCTGTACAAATGCATAGATTTTTTTTTTACTCCTGAGAAATCAGAACTGCAGAAATGATTTCCCACCTCCTCCGTTTAAATTCTTCTGGGGAAATGGGTTTACCCTACAGTGTAAAGTGACATTATATATTTATATCTGCAAACTGGCAATGCAATTTATCACTCAAAGAACACATACAAAAATGCATAATGGGGAAAATTGTGCACCAAAATAAAATCCACAGGGAAACAAGTGCACACAAAAAAAGCCTTGGATTATGGAAAATGGATTATCTACCTCCAGCCCCAATACACACAAAAATCTCTTCAAAATAACGGAATTGGAGAACATCTATACAAAAATGCAAAGATTAGGAGGAATGGCCTCAAAATTGTTCTTTCTTTACATACAGGTAGTCCTTGACTTATGACCACAATAGAGCCCATTGCTTAGCAAGACAGTTATTAAGTGAGTCTTGCCCCCATTTTATCACTTTTCTTGTTGCCATAGAAATAGCAAAAGCACTTAGACTTATATACTGCTTTACCATGTTTTACAGCCCTCTCTAAGCTGTTTACAGAGTCAGCATATTGCTCCCAACAAATCTGGGTCCTCATTTTAATGACCTCGGAAGGATAGAAGGCTGAGTCAACCTGGTACCCTGTCAGGATCGAACTTCAGGCTATGGACAGAGTTTGCCTCAGCCATATATAGCCATTAAAACAGGGGTGTCAAACTCAATTTCATTGAGGGCTGCATCAGAGTTGTGATTGACCCTGGGGAGGGGGCTAGTGGTGTGTGGCCAACTGGGTGTGGCCAACTGTCCACAAAAAACTAGGTCCTCATTTGACCCACCTCGGAAGGATGGAAGGCTGAGTCAACCCTGAAGCTGGTGAGATTCAAACTGCCAAATTGCAGGCAGCCGGCAGTCAGCAGAAGTAGCCTGCAGTACTGCATTCTAACCACTGCGCCACCAAGGCTCATAGTTGCCATATGGCCATAGTTGCCATTTGATAGTAACCAAAAAGGAGCAAACAAATTGTGCACTTTCTTGGGACCTCAACTGAACTTCTGTTGTCAGAAGCAGTCCCTCAGAAAATGCATGGAGCTGGAGGGAAACCATCAGACTTCCTTTCTACCTTGCATGTGAGTTTCCAAAAAACACCAAGATGGCCACCGAAGGAATAACACAGGGTTCCCCCAACCACCGGGCTGCGGCTTGTTTCAAACCGGGCGGCAGAAGAAATGGGCAAGTGTGTGCTCACGTGAAACTCCACTCATGCAAGTGGAGGGCTTTTGAGCAGAAGTTCTTATGCTCACATGCGAAGCTCCATTCACACACAAGTGCCGGCCACTCACACAAGAGCTTTGCACATGACCACAAGCGCCCTCTGCTCGTGTGAATGGAGCTTCAAGTGAGCACAAGTGACTGCCACTCGTGTGAGTGCAGCTTCGCGCATGAAGCACCCTCGGCTTGTGCACAAAGCTTCATTTGTGCGCGTGGAAGGTGTGCGATGTGCCGCTTGCACAAATGGAGCTGTGTTTGTGCTTGTGTGTTTGACACACACACACACACACACACCAAGCTGACAGGTCACCAAGCTGTAAAGGTTGGGGATCACTGGAATAAGGCACTAAATTAATCTGAGAGAGATAATACCGTGATACTGCTAAATGTTAACATACAGGTAGTCCTCAACTTACGACTACAATCAAGACCAGAATTCCCACTGCAAAACAAGCAAATAAAAGCAAGAAATTATTCAGTGGGTCCTGCTCAATGTTATGATATTTTGTTAAGCAAAACAGCGCAATTGTTAAACAAATCAGATAGTTGTTAAGCAAATCTGGCTTCCCCCATGGCTTGTTGGAAGCCGTCTGGGAAAGTTACAAATGGCGATCATATGACCCAGGGAGGGTGCAATCTTTGTAAATACTCTACATATCGGTTGCCAAGCGCCCAAATATTGATTATGTGACCATGGAAATGGTGCCACAGTCCGAAGTGCAACAATCAATTAAAGCTTCATTCAGAGCCATTGTAACTTCAAATAGTCGCTAAATAAATGGTTGCAAATTGAAGACTACCTGTACAATTAATAGTCTGCAACCAGGGCAATTTCCAACGTGAACTTCAGTGCCCAGAATTCTAAGCAAAGGCATCCGGCTGAGGCATTCTGGAAGTTGGAGTCCACATATGTTGAAAGGTGCCAAAGTTAAGAAACATTGTTCCAGGAACAAGTCCTTGAAATATGACAATCAAGCCCAAAATTTCTGTTGCTAAGCAAGATAGTGGTTAAAGTGAATTTTGCCACATTTTATGATCTTTCTTGCCATGGTGATTAAGTGAATCATTGCAGTTATTAAATTACTAACCTGGTTGTTAAATGAATCTGGATTTCCCATTGACTTTACTTGTCAGAAAGTTGCAAAATTGATCACATGACCCTGACTCACAGCAACCGTCATAAATAAGATTCAGTTCCCTTGATGCTTCAACAGTGTGGTTGCAATTTTGAATGGTCACTAAGTGAACCGTTGTGAGTGGTGCAGTGGCCTAGAGGTGGAGCTCTCACCTCACAATCAGGAGGCTGTGAATTCGATCCTAGGTAGTGGCAGATATTTCTCTCTCTGGACACAACGTGCAAATATCAGCAGTGAACTCTGCATTGGTGACAGGAAGGGGATCCGGCCAGTAAACACTTAGCTCCATTCAGTTGCCTTGACTCCACCCTGTTGCAAGGGACTTACGGGGCCATTTAAAAGACTACATGAACCCTTGTAAGTCGAGGACTGTCTGTAAATGCCATACATCTGGTAGTTGTTCAGATTGGGAATTGGATGCGGATGAGAAAAAGAGGAAGTGTCTGTTGAGTCATTGTCATTCCTGTCTAGAAGAGGGGAGAACATATGACAATCACCTCTTTGCAATCACTTGCAATGAAGTCACCTGCAATGGGTGATGACATCCATATTCTTGGAAATGATGTCATTCCAAAAATCCCGGGTCTTTTGGAAGCCTTCAATGAGAGTCTGAGTGGTAAGGGAGTCATGCCCCCTACAGTAGGCAATTCATTTTTTTTCCTTTGCAACAATAAAGACACTCGAAAGCAATTCTAAATCACTCCTGACAAATAGGAACCCACTTTCATTGGAGAAAACGGATGCTTTGGCCGTTGAAAGATTTGGATTTGCCCAAAAATAGTTGAGCAATTGGGCAGATTTCCCAACCTATCTCAGTCACTAGAGAGAGAAAAATCAGTCACCTTCTCCCCTCTGCATCTGAGAGAGCAAAGTAGACCACCATCCAGCTTCAAAATATTATATTCATCCGGAAATAACTGTTTTTACAAGCTACTGCTTAGTGAACAGCTAGAAATGCTATATACTTGGAAAGACAAATAGCTGGAAGGGCTTAATGAAACATAGATGGCTATGATTGCTGGTGGCTACCAACTGTTATGCACATCTTTATTGGGGATGTTTATGTTATCTGACTTGGTATATTGTGAGGTTTTTTTTTCTACCACCACCCCAGGAATCTTAAGAAGGATTTCCATCAAAGTCATTTATTTTACACTTCACGGATTCTACTTTTAAAACTCTCTGAGCTAAGTCATGGTGTTATTTTTAATCACGCTTATCATAAACAGAAATATAAAAGCTTTTTTTTATATACTTTCTGACAAGGCCAATGAGATAGGACAAGGTTTCCTGAATTGGGAAAATACAGTATTGATTTACTGCCTTTTTACACCTCCAAAGCAAGTTGGGATTATTGTCATGATTCATCTTTTAATTCTTGCAATGCCACTGAGAAACCCAGCCCCAAATCTACAAATATCCAATGACTTATATTGTTTTATTTGTTTCCTAATATGATTTGATTGCTTATTAGTAACCTATGACTATCACCGTGTTGTATCTTTTGATTCTTGATGAATGTATTTTTTTCCTTTATGTACACTTGAGAGCATATGCACCAAAGACAAATTCCTTGTGTGTCCAATCACACTTGGCCAATAAAGAATTCAGTTCTGTTCTGTTCTGTTCTGTTCTGTTCTACTCTACTCTACTCTACTCTACTCTATTCTATTCTAGTCTATTCTATTCTATTCTTTCATGACTGAATGGAGATTTGAACCCAAGTCTTCCTTTTCTTGATCCAAAATAGAAAACTTCAAGCCAAAGAGGAACACTACCATTCACAGAATATACACACCAATTCATTTGAAGACCTGATCCAATCTACAACCACAGACCACACTAGCCTTTTAAAAATCTTATCTTATTCATATATCCATTTTTTTATTCTCTTAAAAAGAGCCTAACCTGTTCGATTGGTTTATCGGTCAACACACAATGCAAACCCAACGGACAGGTTAATTCAGGACCCAGTGAAGTGTCCTTGTATGATGTGAGCTGAGCCAGTGACAAATATTAAGTGTTTTCTTACATTCGGAGAACAAACTACAATTCACCGCTTGTATGTATTGTTATTCTCAGGAACTGAGAACAATTTACAGAGAAGAAAAGGGAGAGGTGGGATACATAAATACAAGGAGGAAAACAAGAAAGATAATAAGCCACACAAATCAGCTGGAAAATCCTTAGGATTACAGCCACATATTTTTTTAAAAAAGTTCCATTAACACTTCTTGTTACAAGTGTCCCTGATAACAAGCACAAAGAAGCTCAGTTTTACAGTAGACCCAAAGGTTGCACTACTAGTTTACCTGAAATGTGTTATTTTCAAGAGCTTAGACCACAGTCCTTGTCCCTTTCTGTTGTCAAGCCAATGTACATATTAGCTGAAATAATTTGTCTGACCCTCACCAGACTCTTTTGAGTGAATCTCCTTGAAGCAATTACCTATTCAGTTTCCTAAAGTGGCATGCACTAAATAAACAGGAGCATGTCCACGCGACCTTGTCAAACACACCCCTTCCTACGAAACAGTCCTTTCTTATTTTGGCAGGGAATCATTTCAGCTGACTTTAAAATAACAAGAGTTCTAATGTTTCCCGAAACTTGGTGGCTATCAGAAACAACTTCCATCATTATAATCATAATCATAAGAACTTTTCCACTGTATTGTTTTCTCTCAGCCCCACAATCATGCCAGAATTGTGTCTGTTATTTTCACTTTGAATCGTTTGTTGTCTAGCTGGAAAGGAAAGCTAAAAAAAAAAAAAAAAAAATTAGACAGGTAANAAAAAAAAAAAAAAAAAGAATTAGACAGGTAAGAAAATCTGAAGGCCTCAGATTGAGTATTTTAAATCCTACAGAGAGGAGAGGAGGGAGACATTCAAGTAAATTACACCTGCCATCCTGTAGAAAAAGGGAATAACTACATTCTGAACGATTACCAAAGGCTCAAAAGGAAAAGCAGAGCATTTTTCAGGTTTTGAAGAGAACAGGCTGCACATTGTTGACAAGAATAAAGCGTTTAAAATCATGCTCTTGCCCTCCCCCCTCTTTAACTTTTCTCAGTGTCATCATCCCCAGCAAAATGTTTTGAAACATCCATTTTGCCAGGGCAGCTTATCCCAACTGCGGTTTACAAGCCAATGTATGGCTGTTCTGCATCTCAATTTCGAATGCCGTCAGCTGAGTGCCAGTGGAACTCAGTGCCACTTTCAGAGTCCAAGAGGCTGAAAATCTGGCTTTGACACTTTTTGCAAGATGGGAATCTGCCTTTGGTCACTCACTCCCACGCCTCTGAGAATGATAACGGGACCAGGAGTTTTGAGACCACCACAGCTCAGGCTGCCCAATGCTCTTTTTGACATCTCGACACCCACCCTCCCTCCTCCCAAGCAACGTTGTCAATCCCCACCCTTTTACCCACCCCTGTCTCCCTGCCCCAAATCCCAGGCAGGAGGGGTGGTGGGCGAAATGACCCACCCAAAGCGTGCAGCCTAGAATACATCACACACACACACCCCCACCCGCCCAACCCCACCCACCCCAAAAAAGGCAGGTGCATTACCTTTTCTCTTTATTTTGCTTTCTGGACTTGTGCAACAACCCTATGAGCACCACAGCGGCTCGGATCCCTGCCCTGTTGGACCGCATCCTGTTGGAAGTTTGCGACATGGCCAAAGAAAGGGGGGGGATTTCTTCCCAGCGCCCCCAAATCGCCGGGCCCGTGGGGCAGGAGAGCTCTTAAGGCGGCGAGGCCAGGGCGGTCCTGCCTCTCTCCGGCGCTTCTTCCCTTCTTTCCGCCTCTCCCCCCCCCCCCCC